>CM076584.1:818009688-818209602 GCA_034641835.2 Pinus albicaulis | reverse complement strand
GGAGTCCAATCAGAACAAATCCTAGCCAATCTCAGATTGTTAAGAGAAGAACAAGAAGCCGATAACCAGAGGAAAGAAGAGAAGGTTAGGAGAAAGAAAGAGAAAGAAAGAAGAAAAAGAGAACAAAGAACACCTTATTTTTCTATGTCTATGGAACCACCAACCCCCTGGGAATTTGAAGAACCCGAAGAAGAAGCTGGTGAAGAGTCAAGTGTGCAACCAGAAGCTTCAGAGAAAAAGATCTCAAAGGGTAAAGAAAAAGTTTTTGAAAAAACTTTTGAATCCTCTCCTCTAATTCATAAGCCTAAAAGTGAATTAGCAACTTTAGAGGATGCAGCTAAAAAGTTTCCATCATTTATCTTACCCTCTTTGCAGAAAGCCCATATTTTTAGAGATCAATCTAAATATCCCAGGATTGAAGAAGATTTATTTGCAACCAGTACTGCTGGTTATGTTCTTGACTTGGAAAAGTCAAAAAATCCCGCTGAATCAATCAGAATTTGGATAGGAGCCTTGTATCAAATGCAAATCACCACTAAATTGAACAATGAATCTATTTTCTATCTGGCAGAAAAAAGAATGGCAGGAATAGTTTATGACTGGTGGATAGCAGCATCAGCAGAAGAAAGAATGAATGTGTGCAATGCTGGTCTAACCACACTAGAATTGCTAATGAAAACTCAGTTTGTTCCTGAACCAACAGATGAGAAAAAACAGATAATCACTGATCTAGCCAGAATGGAATTAAAAGAAACAAAATATTTTCGAGAGTTTGGTGATGAATACATGGCTAAAGTATTCAAAGCAAATTTGGCAAATGATTCAGTGCAAAAAATTTCATTTTTATCAAAGCTTCCAGGAAATCTAGGTGATATGATTCTAAAAGATTTAGAAAATCAAAGTAAGACTGTTGATCATATCTACTGGATTGATTTATTATTCAGATGTTCTGAAAAAATCAAATATCTATGTTGGCAGAAGAAAGCCTCTGAATTTACCCCTGGCTTAGAAGTTTGTAGATCTGTTCTTCCATGGACGCCTTTCAAAAAGAAGAGATCTAAAAGATATGGTAAATTCAAAACAAAAAGAGTAGCTCAGCCTAGAAGACCTTTTATAAAATACAGATATCTCAAGAAGAGAAATCAAGGAAAACCCAAAGATAATTGTTGTTTTATCTGTAAGCAAGAAGGTCATTTTGCAAGAAAATGTCCAAAGAGTTCCTCAAACAAATTAAAAGCATGCGTAGATATTGAAGAATTTGTTGATTCATGGTCTATGGTAGAATCAGATGATGACATTTCAGAAGTCTACATTATTACAGATATCTCTTCAGAAGAAGAAGATAATAATAATCAATCTTCTCAAAAGATGAACCGTTGTTTTTATTCTGATGATTATCTGTATTGTGATGAAGAATTAACTTCTGAAACAGAAGATGACTATGAAGAAGAAGAAGAAGAAGAGAATTTCCCTGTATATAATGAGGATGATAAATCCTCAACTGTAGATAATATTTGTAATACTCTACCACCATCTACCTCCACTTCTACTCCATCTTTCAATACTCTCTGTCCATATCCAAAGAAAGTGTCTCCCACTTCTTTACCACCATCTATAACTGCCGAAGAAACATCTTTTCTGAAAAAGATTGTTAAAACCAATAATCTGTTGTATATTCCAGTACAAATCCAAGTCCGTAGTGAATGGATAGAAGTCCATGCATTTATAGATACTGGAGGATCTAATAATTTGGCACGTCCATCTCTATTCAAAGGTTTGTGGAAGCCTTTAAACCATATTTTGGTTTCAGAAACTGTTGGCGGATCTGTTTCTCTCACCCATTATGTTGATAATGTTTCTTTAAAAGTTGGGGGGGAAATTGTTAAAATCTCAGCAGTTCAGTACAATGATACTTCCTGCAGCCTTTCCTTAGGCATGCCATTTTTGTCTTCAGTTTTTCCAGTTACTATAAGTGAAGATAAGCTAATCATGAATGTTAAAAAGAAAGCTATATCTGTCCCAAGGCTAACATTGGCCAATTCTGAACCACAAAGACAGATTAGCCAGAAGAAAGCAGGATCAAAAAGACCAATAAAAGATTCCAATGACTGGATTGAAGTTTTACAGAAGTATGAAGAAAAAGCCAGTCAAAGCAAACAGAAATCAAACATTAACATGGAAGATTGGTCAGAAGAAAAAAAAGATATTTATGAAGAATTGCTAAAGAACTGTTCTGAAAACCCTCAGAAGTTTGGTCAGTGGAAAGCCCTCAGCAAGAGATAATTACACTCCACGACAATGGGGTAAAAGGTAAATTAATCCCTTGCACTCCTTCTGATGAGAAAGAGATCAGAAAACAAATTGATGAACTTCTGCAGTTAGATTTAATTGAACCTAGTGAATCTCATTACTCATGTTCTGCCTTTTTAGTCAGAAACCATTCTGAGATCATTAGAGGAAAAGCAAGGATGGTTATAAACTACAAGCCGTTAAATGCTATAACCAAAATTTTTAGTTATCCTCTGCCTAGACAAGAAACTATAATGCAGAAAATTCAGAACAGCAGAATCTTTAGTAAGTTTGATATGAAGTCGGGATACTACCAGATCCAGATTAAAGAAGAAGATAGGCATAAAACAGCTTTCACATGCCCTGCTGGATTTTATCAGTGGAAAGTAGTTCCCTTTGGCCTTAAAAATGCCCCAGCATTCTTCCAGCGAAGAATGGACTATATTTTTGGGAAATATGACTTCATATGTGTCTATATTGATGATATTTTAATTTTTAGTGACAACCTTGAAGATCATCTTACTCACCTCAGAATTTTCTTAAAAGAGGTACAAGTTCATGGTATAGTTCTCTCGGAGAAAAAGATGATATTATTTCAAAGCAGTGTTGATTTCTTAGGAATCAATATAGTTGATGGGAAAATACAAATGCAACCACATGTTCTGACAAAATTAGCAGAGTTCCCTGATCAACTAGAAGATACTAAAATGATTCAGAGATTTCTTGGAATACTCAATTATATTCACAAATATATTCCAAGATTATCAGAAAAGACAGCTCCTATTAGACAACACTTACATGCAGGTTGGTCACCAGAAGCTACAGAAGCAGTCAGACTGCTTAAAAGAGAATGTCAGAAGCTACCTCAGCTAAAGCCACCAGGAGAAGGACCACTAATTTTGCAGACAGATGCATCTAACTCTTATTGGGCAGCAGTTCTGTTCGAAAAATTAGAAAATGGAGAAGAAGAACTATGTGCCTATGCATCTGGAGAGTTTCTGCCTCACCAGAAGGGTTACTTTACAGCAGAAAAAGAAACCCTTGCTATTTTTAATGGGATTCAGAAATTTGAACTTTACCTAGCTCCCGTCAAGTTTTTGATTAGAACTGATTCAAAGAATTTTACTCATTTCCTCACTACTAGAATTTCAAAGCAATTAGCTAGAGGAAGACTTTTAACTTGGAAGCTATGGTTTAATATGTATGATTTTGATGTTGTATGGATCCCAGGGATTTCAAACTATTTGGCAGATTCACTTACAAGGGACATGAACAAAATGCATCGAACAAGCCCTTTTGCCTTACCAAAACCTGATACTTATAAATCTTTTGTAAAAAGGTTCTATCTGCTGGAATATATTGCAGGTCCTATAGCCAATGAGATCAAACGAGTGGTTGGCATGAGATTAAGGAGAAACCAGTGGAGACAGCGCTGTCAAGCTTGGCAGTCCAAGAATGTTGGTATTCACCTTGGTTTTGATGAAGAATTGTTAAAAGTTTATCCTTTACCAAACATGAAGGTTAAACTTTATTTTAAATCATTATGTGATTATTGGATGAAGACATTCACCGATGATATGATTCATACCCTGAAGATATTAAATTATTATCAGTTGATTGGAGCAGTAGACTTTGATCTTAAGGTTTATACTGCTGCTAAGATGCTAGATTTGGAAGAACTAGATATAAAGGATCAAGTTCAAAATTTTTTGGCTTCTCTCCAAATCTATGAAATGTTTGATGAAATTGAATCAGCTTATCTTCAGAGCTCAACTGAGTATTATGCCAGTACTGATACTTTCCCACAATATGAAATCTTCGAACCCTTTGCAGATTGGGAATTTCAGGAAGGATTATGCAAAAAGAAATATCAGGTAAGGAGTACTCAGTGTATTATGAAATCAATGCAATACTTGAGAACTTTCTCAACTCCCTGGAGCTATAACAGCTTAGAACTCAGAAATCCAATAGAGCCAAACCCATTTTCACAGGTATATGGTCGTGAAAATACTGAAGAATCTATACTTGCTGATAATACAGATGAAGTCAAAAAATTAACTTCTTGGTTAAAGGATTTTCCAAACTTAAGGCTTCATGAAAAAATTAGTATGATAAAAACTTTGGAATGTTGTCAGCAAAAGTGTGGTGCTCTAAAATTGGTAATCAATCAAAAAGCCTTAGTCACGATTATCATTAAACATGGTAATTGGGTTCCAGATGTTGCTTGTTTGATAAGTTTGCTGTTAGCCAATCATGTTGCTTCTGCAGTAAGCTTTGAGCTTGGTTGGCAAGAACATTATGGTTTGAATCACTTATGTAAATATTGGGTTCAGTGTTGTATAGAACAGTCAGTTTCCATGTTTCAGATTTTTAAGCTAGATCTTTTGGATGGGGTCGAGTTAGCAGTGCAATCACATGTTAACTTTCGAAAAGCTAAAAAAGATTCGTTCCTTGATATTGAAGTCGATCCAATGGCTTATGTTTGCAAATGGACAAAATCAGCAGACAGATACTTATTCCCTCAAAGCAGTACATTTGTCACAAAAGATAGCAGCCAGCTACCGATGAGACGTAAAGGAGAATCTTCTACAGTCGACAAAGGAAAAGGTATTGCTACAGGAGATAAAGATGGTCGACAAAGCAAAGTGGCTACAGGATATCCATTACGAGAAAAGGAACCCGTGCACATTGATATTTATCAAGATGCTCAAATTCATCATGAATCCGAGTGGGAATCAAAGTACTTGGAATGGCTTTATAAAAAGCAAGAGGAATCGGACAGCATTGATAGTGATTATGACTCTGATCGTAGCCCTAAGGGGCCCTGGTAGAATTACTTTCGGTTGCATTATTGTACTAAAGAATATTGAGTAGACACCGTCTGGGCCAGTAATGCCTGACAGGACCCTCAATAGTCTTCTTAGTTTTTGTATAAAGGATAGATGGTCATGCATTTAGATCATCGTCCATTGAGTGAGTGTGTGTGTGTGTAAGTATTCTCTGAGTGTTCTTGAGTGTTGTAATTGCCTGTAAGAGTTCAGAAGCTTGTTGGCTCAAACTCTGCAGCATAACAAGGTGTGTAACATTTTACTGAAGTAATATCGAAGCCTTCTGGGCCGCCTGTCTGAGGACAGTTTAGCAAGAAGACACGAGTAAGGAGATTGTAAGGCGAATAAGACCTGAGGAATGGCGTCGCATATCTCGATGGTGTTGAGCTAGCGGATTAAGGTTCTTCGACCTTCAAGTAAGTTACAGAGTCCTCCATCTTAAGATTTAAATGGTTGTGAATGCATATCAAGTAGACAGAGTCTGTAAAGGGCCAGGTAGCCTCTGAATTAATCTTTCTCGAAAGATTAAAATCAGTAAAAGCCCCTACATTCTATCTCTGTGCCCTATTATAATCTACTTTGATGATAAAAACTATGTAATTCCAAACTTCCAATGTATCCAATTATATTGATTTAAATATGTAAACATATATACATTAGAAATTAGAAATGGGAATTTAATAAATAACAAACTATATTAATAAAAATTTAAAATACTTAAACTTTTATCTAACTTGTGCAAGAGAAGAAAATTCTTATTTACAGAAAATCTTGCACAAAAATATTCTTCTAACCAAGCTTCTATTTTATCATGATATATGATGAGCAACATCATTAGGTATATTCTAGGGAGTTAAAATGTCACCTTTTTATCTTAATTACTCTCTCTCTCACACAATTAATTGCATTTTTTCATATTTTTCTTAGTCAGAATGGTGTATTGAGGGTTGTCGTGATTGGAGGCCTAATGTGGTTTAAATGCAGGAAAATAAAGGGAATAATGCCATTTTTTAGAAATATTCCATATCACAGCTCATAGTAGACAGTGAAAAGAAATCATTGGAAGGTTGACCACCTTCTTAAATCCTAAAAGCGGCCAATATGTCCTCAATATCCTCCTCCAATAGCTCAAAGTCAGAGGCAGCCGAGAAATTGAATGATAAAAAGGATCCAAGCTCCACTTCTCTCGAGTTCCAAGGGAACAAAGACCTAATTTTTAGGGAGTTGTTGGTAGCTACCCTCTAACATAAATAGACAAGAGAAAGAGCTCATTAGGATTCGTATATTATATTCAGGAAGAGCTCTCTTGGCTTTGTATCATATATTTTTTACTTTCATTGTTCATATAAAAGGTTGGTTATGAAATAAGATGAGCATTTGGTTTCGTTTCCACTAAGTTGATTTTAAGGAGTTGTGCTTGTGGGTTAGGGCCAAATCCATTGGCTTCGGTCTCTCTTGTGTACATAAGTGTCTTTATTTTATGTTTCAGTAGTTGGTTTCTTCCATTGCATTGTTGGTAGCTTATAAAAACATTAAAATTATGTTTCTAAGCCTCCCTCTCTCACCTCATCCATTGGAGCTTGAGGAGGAAGGTCTTCCACCATAGACCAAATATATTTTCATTTTATGATTTCTTGGAAATTTCAGGATATTTTTTAATTTTCTTATCATGAACATGTTGTAGGTTTAGAGGTGGATTTCTGTTTCAAATGCATAGGTACATTCATTCAAATTCAACTCGTCTTTTCCACTATTAATATGATAAGTTTGTTGATTGTGAATACATGAGTATATGTCTCTTCTCTAGGTTTAGATAGAGTAATAGAGAAGGACTCCTTCAGCACCATCATCTTGAGTCTCCACCCTCCATCATATACCTTCCATTCAAGTCACCTACAACCATGTTTTTTAGGTCACCATCACATCACCGAGAGAAACCTTTTGGGTGCAAGACAGGCCTTTTGAGAGCTTTGGGCTTGGTCTGAGGGGTTGGTCATCCTCCATGCACCTGGATCCACCTTTGCCTCACCTTCTCTAACCTTCTTTCCATCATTTCTTGCCTCCAAAACCTCTCGGCCTGTTTCCTATAGATTTTCAGGACATCATGTAGCAGCGTCATGCAGCAGTGCCAAACACCCTCTCCTTTAGCCCAAAATCATTCATTCACCTCACCTGAGCCTATCAAAGCCACCAGTAGACCTTGAGCCCTGAATATTTGGTACAGGGACACTCTTAGACCACCCAAGAACCTTCTTCTTTTGCTACAAAACAGAGCAATTTCAAGCATGATTATTCCATCATAAAATGCATCATTAGCACAATAGTTAAGCATGCATTAGATGGGAGGTAGTTATTCATTGACTCAACATGTGTGCAAGGATATAATAGTTCCTTTTTCTACAAGTCAATTCAGTAATATAGACAATGAATTCCACTTAGTGTAATTTCCTTTTTTTACTAGCATAAGTGTGAATATGTCTTTCTTGCAAAAGTAGACAATAGTTAGATGAATCAGTGTCATCTAGAGTAATTTATTTCCTTTCCAATAGAGTAATGGTTATGATCTACTTTTAGTCTTAGGTTGCAGCTAAAAGTGTGACAACCTTCCTTTTTCCAAATAACCCTAGTTTTTAGCACCTCATTGTAGAATTGAGATGAGGATGTCATGAGTAGAGCTCATTTGATGTGCATATAGCACTATCACCTCCAAGTTTGTACAAACCCTGGGTTGATAAAGTAAACTTGAGTAGCCTCTGGGATTTGTAGCAGTCTTGGTAAAATAATAGGGCTCACCACTTTTTGGCGTTGTTGCAAGGGAGGTGTCTAAGTAAATGTTTGTTTCTGCTTGAGCATTCTTTTCTGCTTTATGCTTTCATTAAGGGATTTTTGAGGTCTAAAATGGGCCTCCTAAAAAAAATGTACAACCAAAATAAAATTTATAAGAACCAATAGGATTCAAGATGATGATGTCAACCATGGGGGATGATTCACCATTTTTTAAGTAAAATGGTAAAAAGATTAAAAAATAATAAAATAATAAAACTACTTTTTCAACTCGTATTTTCAATTTATCTCCCAAATTTTTTACTCAAATTTCAAGCGGGAATACTCATTGGATGCAAAATTCAATTCCTCATCCAAGGAGTACCCATGTTGCATAATTTCGATCAACCCTACTACAAGAAAAATGAGAAATACATGAAAAAAGTGATTTCAAAATTTAATTCCTCATCCAAGGAGTACCCATGTTGCATACTTTCGATGGACCCTACTACATGAAAAATGAGAAATACATGAACAAATGTGATTGCAATCACATTTTTCATGTCTTTCTCATTTTTCTTGTAGCAGGTTCAATCAAAAGTATGCAACATGGGTACTCCTTGGATGAGGAATTAAATTATGCATCCAACGAGTACTCTCGTTGGAAATTTGAGTAAAAAATTTGGGATACAAGTTGAAAATACGAGTTGAAAAAGTAGTTTTTTTTCTTGTTTCCCTCTAAAATTTGATGATGTCATAAAATCTTATTTGATTTTTTCCACTATTATTTTATAATTTCCTTAGGAGTCCAATTTTAGACCTCAAAATTCCCTTAATGACATTCAGTTTCAAAACCTTGAAAAAAAAAACAGTTTGACTTTCATGCCTCATAGGAGTAGGGACAACCAAGGAAAATTCTTACCAAAACCCCCACATACCCACACAATCAACCTTCACATTTATTCAGTGGCTATGAGGTATAAATCCCTCTAGGTGAACCACTTGAAAACTTTGAAGAACCTATTGTGGAAGGAGAGGAACTTGTCTCACCAGAGGAACCTGATCCTTCACCAATTCAAGCCATGGCTAAAACTATGGACCAAGGAGTATTTCCTGTTAGATAAACTAATGGAGATACTAGAATGAAGAACATCAGTCCCTCAGCCCTTCCACATTTCCATAGCCTTACCTCTGAGGATATTGACACCTTCATGTTCTAGTTTGATGTTTTCTATATGACTTATGACTATGCCTCAAACGAGAAAAATCTGAAATTGTTCCCATCCACCCTCAAGGATGTTGCCTTGATCTAGTTCATGGATCTGCCTGGGAAAAGTACCACTACCTGGGAAAATATGCAAGAATCCTTCCACAAATAATATAGATACTATTGAAGGTTCAAAGAGACCAAGGAGGAGATATTTAGGATGACCTTGGGACCTGAGCATCCCTGGTGGATTATGAAGAAATATTCCAACTAAACTATAAAAAAGCCAACTACACCTTCATCCCAGATCACTCAAATTGGTACTTCTCTGAGGGATCATGGAAGAGGTAATAGAAACCTTTAATATGTTGTCTAGAGGATATATCTACTAGCTACCTTATGAGGACATCAAGACTGTATTTAGAAACCACTCTAAAGAAGCTAAGAATAAAGGTAGAGCTAGCCAAAGCATGACCAACACCCCTTCCTCTTCCACCTCCATCAAGCATGAGATTGGAAACATGTTGGGGGACATCAAAAGAGATATGTTGCACACCTTTTCTTTGAAAATGGACACAATGTAGTTCAAGAGGAAACGAGAGGAAGCAGAGAGCGCCTTAGATATATTTTTCCATACATGTACTAGAAAACACCCTCGGAATTAATGTCCACTGAATGTCATATAGGTTTTATTAGTCTGTGAAGAGAATCATGCCACGGATAAATGTCCCTCCTTACCTATTCTCAAATTTTTATATCAAGGTGGGGAAGGAGGACCAGAGAAACTATGTTTCATAAATCAAAGAAGGCCTCAAGGGCCTTAGCCATATCAACAGAGCATGCAAGGTGCACCTTAATCCTACTACCATGAAAACTAGAATGGACCTGTGCAACCTTGGTATTCCTCCACTCCTCCATCATGGCCTACATCTCCAACTTGGCCTTCTGCCTCTCCATATCACCCTTAGCCTATAAATCAACTTTCAAGTAGTATTTTCCTCAAAAACCTCAGTGGAACAACCCATCACAAGGGTGGATGCCCTAACAGAACCAACCACCTTCTTCACTATCTCCACCCCAACCTCAACCTCAGCTCACTCATTCTGCTCCACCTAAGTTTCCTCAGATGCCTACCTAGCCCAATCTGAATCATGCATTAAATTAATACACTAACTACAATTTGGACTCTAAAACAAATGGAATCACTCACCATGCCTCACCAACCACCCTCAACTCGAACTTCATGAGCTAACTGATTTTATCATACTCATTTAACTATTACAAGTGATTATGATATAATATTACAATTTATTGTCCAATTTAATTAAGGGAAAATTAAATTAGACACACATTTCTTGTTGACTTTTCAACACTCCCTCTCAACAAGAAAGGGATTATCAGCTACCCCGATCCTACCTTTGTGGTATTTGAATTTTCTCTTGGCAAGTGCCTTCGTCAAAATATATGCATCCTAATCCTCCGTGGGAATGTACTTAAGTAACATAATGCATCTTTGAACACAATCTCTAAGATGGCGGTACTGGATTTCAATATGCTTGGACCTGTCATGGAATATTGGATTAACCAAGAGTTTTATGCAACTCTGGTTATCATAATTTATCACCATCATTTTATCACCCAAAAATTCTCAAAACATCATTGTGTCAACTCTGCTTTTGGTCATGACTTCAAGGAGGTCTAAAAGTCATTTTAATTCTTGGTAAAGGATAGGTTATATTGCTAGTTCAAATAAAGTCTTCTAGGTCCACTCCATGATCAATAAACTCTGAAATTTCACCTTATTTTATTCATGGTATTAGATAGGTGATTAGGTCATTTTATGCTTTAAAGGGTAGCTGATAGGGTTAGAGTCTCAAAAGTCTCATTTCCATTTCCAAACAAAGTTTAACAACCTTATTCCATGGTTTAAGGGTCCCATCATCCATTAAGAAGTCATTCCATTAGGTTTAGGGTCAAATTTTTGCAATCATAAAAGAATCCACGCTTATGTAGCAAATCTAGTTCAAGAAAGGTGATTTGCACTATGAAAACATTGTTTTCATCGCGCGCTACGAAACTGCTGAAATGACCTTTTTCATCAAGAAACTATGTTTTCTCGTTTTAGTAGTCAAATACCAAAGGGGTTTATGAGCAACTGAAAACGAATTTTTGAAACCTAAAAGAGGTTTTTCTTCCTAACATACTTAACTACAAAAAATTCTCTCATTTGCTTCAAATTAATTATGATATGGGAGACATTGGTCACTCAACTTGCGCTACGAAATTGCTGAAAGTCATTGAGAGAAAAACTCTTTTTTCTGGTTTTAGTAATTAACTTCATGATCATTTTCTAGCCACAAGAAAAAGTATTTTGGAATTATGAAGGATTTTTCTCTTAATAAAATCTCCATCTACAATAACCTATCTCACGTTTCTCAGAAGTGTTACCAGTTGGGAGATACAAGGCTTTCTTTGAAGCCATATTTTCAGAAATTAGAATTTTCCAGTTTTACACATGTTATTCAAAGACATTGTCTGGGCAGTAGGAGAGATATTGCAAAAAACCAAGAGATTTTTTTGTTAAAGATAGCATGGTCTCCAAAAGCCTCCTTCAGTTTCTTAAAATACATTTTTTATGAGAAGATAAAAGCTCTGTCCCAAAACCTATTTTTCAAATAAAAACAGTGCAGAAAAATGATAGATCTTAAATCAGTTTTGTCATTGAGAAGGAGATCACTTTTTGAGGAAAAAAAATTTCAAAGTCAACTTGTTTTTCTTGTTAAGGTCTATGGAAATCATTTCATAATTTCAAATATCCTTAAGACTGCAAATTTTGAAAAAACTGTGTAAAAGAGGCATACACAGCAGTTTCGTAGCGCGCTACGAAACTGCTGTAGGTGAATTTTGGGCATTTTTCATAGGTGTTTTGGGGGTAAAAATAGTTTATTTCCAAGTTTTGATGCTAATAATGATGGATTAATGACCACATGTGAATATTTAAGTTTCAAAGTAGATGAATGAAAGGTTAAAAGGAATGTTTCAAAGTAATACAAATTCTGCGCTACGAAAAAAGCTGCTATTTTCGTAGTGCAGATATACCCCATCTCCTTTATACTTTTTTGAGGTTTCTTTTTGAACAGGTGGAAGGGTGAAGTTTCAAGGAAATGTTAGCACATGTCACATATCTAAAATATTCAGCATTGCTAGCAAAATATGCTCAAATATCAGTATGGAAGATAAAGGCTAAAATGCAGGAAATGTGTTCCCTGGTTTTTAGGACAGTCAAGACATGAGTCAGCAGGATCTCACAACAAGGTTGGAGGCATCATCAAATTCAAAGATATGGAGAAGCAGTTTTCAAAAGAGAATATTTAATTCTTAGATAATTTTGTTTTATACATGATAAGGATTTTTACTCCTATTTGTATTAGGACTCCTAAAGAGACAGTTAACTGTCAGTTGTAATTAAGAGTCTATTTTAGGAGTAGATAGGTGTCAAACTTAGAAATTCGAATTCTCTTCAAGATAGATAAGGGAATCCCAGATTGTAATGATGACTCTATAAGAGACATGAAGTCGAATTCCTCAACGTTGGCATTTTCATTAGCAAAGCAGTGGTGTTATTGTATGTTACTGGATATTTTCAACTTAATACAGAGATCGGTTTTACTACTCAAGATTCATAACGGGTTTATGTGTTTGATATTACTATGGCCTTTTTCAATTATCTATTTTCAGTGGTATGAGCATGTGTTACTTAGAATTCATTGAATAATGCTCTAACTTTCTTCCCATGCTTGTAGACTGTGCTTATTCACTGTGTTATTGTTTTCACTTATAAACCTAGACCAAGTGCCTTGATTTCCATGTTTGACAGATCATGATGTTTTTTTGAAGACTACTTTGACTACATAGCCCAATAGATGTTTGCTAATCTTTGATTCAACCAGTTATACATTTTTGTCCTTTTATTCCTAGATTTAGCCATCTAATCATTAATCAAAAATCTTAAACCTATTGAGAGAGCCCTCTCAGGTTGAGGAGGCTAAGCCTCAGCCAAAAGATTGGTTTGAAAGAGTTACTTAGAGTCTACTTGATTAGCAACCTATTAGGGTCAGATTTTGTGATAAAATTTTGGTGCGTCTGTCAGGAGTATGAAGGTATACATCTCCCGAAAATTATGAAGATGAACTCTTGAAGGTAGCAAGAGCTCAGAATTTTTTCAAGGTTGCAGAACAACCTTGGTGACTCCACACATCGAATAATAAAATTGGAAGGTGACTCCACTGCTTAAAGATCAGTAGCTTGATGAAGTTTCAATATGATTTCCATTGCAAGAATGAATGCCAGGTATGCCCCTATGAATCTATCTCATATCCCTAGTTTTCCAAATCCTATGCCAAAGGTTGAATGGTTAGATGATCTTCCAATATTCAAATATGAAAAGAAAGACAATGCTGCTCTTCATTTGGTTAGATTCCATATGCATGTACACAGTCTTGAGGTTCATTTGCCTGAAGATTGTCTCATGAAGATTTTTATGACCACTTTAGAAGGAAAAGCATGGTCTTGGTATAAAGGTTTGGTAAATGGTTCATTATATTCTCTTGCTAATTTCCATGATATATTCTATGAGATGTATAAAGAGTGTCATCCCTCCTTATTGCTGGTCAAAGATTGCTGTAAATATTCTGTGATTTTTATTCAATATTTGGAAGATTTTTATGATGATGACGAATTCATGGATGAAGAAATTTTAGAGGCTCTTCATAACAATACATTTCAGCACCAAGAAGAAAATATAACATCCCATAAAATGCATCATGGAAATTAGCAGGAGTTTACTTATGAAAACCATGTTACATCCTCTGAGATTGATGTGAATGTGCAGCATATTTGCCAGTCTTTTGATCACAAAGAGTATGAAAATCATTGCAAATACCAAGAAGAAATACTGGAAGATAGCTTTTATAACCCTCAGGCAGAGGAAAAGGTTGATTTTTTATGTCATACTTTGCAGTAGCTTACATCAAAGAATGATCATAATAATGAGGAAAATTACATTGTTTATGGGAATCATTCAGAAAATCATTTGGATATCATATCCAAGGAATCTTGTGTGGTTTAGAATCAGTTGTTTGAAGATATAGAATGTTATGATGATCATAAAACTAACCATGTCTTTTTTGACCCTATAATTGAATACATGGAAAATATTTGTACACCAGTATTTCATTTTCATTTTCATTATGAAGATCAAATACATTATAAGTTGCTTTGGTCATCTCACTATCATGGTTATTTTGAGGACGAATGTAGTCAAGAGCCTCGTATATCATAAAAGACAATTGATTGGTTTTATTGGAAGTTTCGTGTTCCTTTAGCTACAAATGGAGATTGCAGCTGATAGGGTAGGTAGGTAGGAATGTGAAAATAAGCTCAAGATAGGTTGACTGAGCATTTTTAGTAGGTACAGTTTGAGTGCTTCTTGCAGAGACCATCAAATTTGAGCTCGAGGTGAAGGCCATAAAAGTTTGAAGCAGATTGGGCAGAATTTCTGAGTTTTATTTTAAAGGATGGATAGCAGCACTGGAGCTACCGACTCTTAGTGTACCATAGGGGCACAGTATCCCAAGTGGAGCCACTGTCATCACCCAAAAATTCTCAAAACATCATTGTGTCAACTCTGCTTTTGGTCATGATTTCAAAGAGGTTTAAAAGTCATTTTGAGTCTGGGTAAATGATAAGTTATATTTCCAGTTAAAATAAAGTCTTCTAGGTCCACTCCATGATCAATAAAATCTGAAATTTTACCTTGTTTTATTCATGGTCTTAGAAAGGTGATTAGTTCATTTCATGCTTTAAAAGGTAGTTGATAGGGTTAGAGTCTCAAAAGTCTAATTTTCATTTCCAAACGAAGTTTAACAACCTTATTACATGGTTTAAAGGTCCCATAATCCATTAATAAGTCATTCCATTAGGTTTAGGGTCAAATTTTTGCAATAATATAGGAATCCACGTTTTCGTAGCCCATCTATTTAAAAAAAGGTGATTTGCGCTACGAAACTGCTGAAACAAAATTTTTCATCAGAAAACTATGTTTTCTGGTTTTAGTAGTCAACTTCCAAAGGGGTTCCTGAGCAACTGAAAACTCATTTTTGAAAAATGAAAGAGTTTTTCTTCCTAACATACTCAGCTACAAAAACCTCTCTCAGTTTCTTCAAATTCATTATGATATTGTATAAATTGATCACTCAACTTGCGCTACGAAATTGTTGAAAGTCATTGAGAGAAAAACTTTGTTTTCTAGTTTTAGTAGTCAACTTCATGATCAGTTTCTAGCCACAATAAAAATTCTCTGATAATTCGGAAGGAGGTTTATTTTCAAAAAATATCCAGCTACAATAACCTATCTCACATTTCTCGTAAGTGTTACCAGTTGGGAGATACAAGGATTTATTTGAAGCCATATTTTCAAAAATTAGAATTTTCCAGTTTTACGCATGTTGTTCAAAGACAGTTTCTGGGCAGTATGAGAGGTATTGAAAAAAAAAGAGAGAGGTTTTTTTTAAAGACAGCATGGTCTCCAAAAGCCTCCTTCAATTTCTTAAAATAAGTTTTTTATGAGAAGATAAAATCTTTGTCCCAACACCTATTTTTCAGATAAAAACAGTGCAAAAAAATGATAGATCTTAAATTAGTTTTGTCATTGAGAAGGAGATCATTTTTTGAGGAAAAAAAATTTCAAAGTAAAAAAAAAAATTCCTATTAAGGTCTATGGAAATCATTTCAGAAGTTCAAATATCCTTAAGACTACAAATTTTGAAAAAACTGTGTAAAAGAGGCATACACAGCAGTTTCGTAGCACGCTACGAAACTACTTTAGGTGAATTTTGGGCATTTTTCATAGGTGTTTTGGGGGTTAAAACAGTTGATTTACAAGTTTTGATGTTGATAATGATGGATTAATGATCACATATGAAGATTTAAGTTTCCAAGCAGATGAATGAAAGGTTAAAATGAATGTTTCAAAGTAATACAAATTCTCCACTACGAAAACAACTGTTATTTTCGTAGCGCAGATATATCCCATCTCCTTTATACTTTTTTGAGGTTTCTTTTTGAATGGGCTGAAGGGTGAAGTTTCAAGGAAATTTTATCACATGTCACATATCTAAAATATTCAGCATTGCTAGTAAAAGATGCTCGAAGATCAGTATGGAAGATAAATGCTAAAATGCAGGAAATGTGTTCCCTGGCTTTTAAGAGAGTCAAGACATGAGTCAGGAGGATCTCACAACAAGGTCGGAGGCATCATAAAATTCGAAGATATGGAGAAGCAGTTGTCAAAAGTGAATATTTAAGTCTTATATAAGGTTGTTTTAGACATGTTAAGGATTTTTACTCCTATTTGTATTAGGACTCCTAAAGAGAGAGTTAACTGTCAGTTGTAATTAAGAGTTTGTTTTAGGAGTAGATAGGTGTCAAACTTA
The DNA here is from genome assembly GCA_034641835.2 of Pinus albicaulis. Classification (NCBI taxonomy): domain Eukaryota; kingdom Viridiplantae; phylum Streptophyta; class Pinopsida; order Pinales; family Pinaceae; genus Pinus; species Pinus albicaulis. The sequence goes on along the minus strand of CM076584.1, from coordinate 818,193,022 downwards.
GAAATTCGAATTATCTTCAAGATAGATAAGGGAATCCAAGATTGTAATGATGACTCTATAAGATACATGAGGTCAAATTCCTCAACGTTGGAATTTTCATTAGCAAAGCAGTTGTGTTATTGTATGTTACTGGATATTTTCAACTTAATACAAAGATCAGTTTTACTACTCAAGATTCATAAGGGGTTTATGTGTTTGATATTACTATGGCCTTTTTCAATTATCTATTTGCAGTGGTATGAGCATGTGTTACTTAGAATTCATTGAATAATTCTCTAACTTCCTTCACATGCTTGTAGACTGTGCTTATTCACTATGTTACTGTTTTCACTTATAAACCTAGACTCCAAGTTCCTTGATTTCCATGTTTGACAGATCATGATGTTTTGTTGAAGACTACTTTAACTCCATAGCCCAATAGATGTTTGCTAATCTTTTATTCAACCAATTATACATTTTTATTCTTTTATTCCTAGATTTAATCATCTAATCATTAATCAAAAATCTTAAACCTATTGAGAGAGCCCTCTTAGGTTGAGGAGGCTAAGCCTCAGCCAAAAGATTGGTTTGAAAGAGTTACTCAGAGTCTACTTGATCAGCAGCCTATCAGGGTCAGATTTTGTGATAAAACTTCAGATGTACCTGACGACCAAATAAACCAACAAGTATATTCCTCATCCATATGGCCTCACATGTCGCCTAACTAGCTGCCATGTACTCTGCCTCGGTTGAACTAAGTGCAATTGATCTCTGCTTCCTGTTGCACCAAGAAATTGCTATCGATCCTATGTTTAATATCCCTCTTGATGTGTTCTTTCTGTCTGATGGAATTCCTACCCAATCTGCATCGGTGAAGCCTTGAATATTCACTCCCTCTATCCTTTTGTACCATAATCCATGCTTTGTAGTGCCCCTGAGATATCTCAAGACATGCTTCCCTACCTTCCAAAAGAGTTTGGTTGGCTTAACCATAGCTTGACTAAGCTGATTAACATCGTAGCATATGTCTGGTTGTGTGTTCACCAAGTACATGAGTGAACCCACAAGCTACCTGTAAATAGTAGTGTCCACTACCTCACCTGAAGTAACATCCTCCTTCCTCCAGCTTCCTGCAAGAGGATTCTCCATGGGTTTACAACTCTCCATGTGGAACTTCCCCATAATCTCTTTGGAATAATTTCCTTGAGAATCAAATATCTCCCCATCACACTGCCATGTCTCCAAACCAAGGAAATAGTGAAGGAGTTCCATGTCCTTCATCTCACACTCTCTTGCAAGATCCTATTTGCAAGAAGTTATGAGATGTTCATCACCTGTCAGAATAATATCATCAACATAAAGTAAAATAACCAAAAACTTACCATCAACCACAATCTGGTATAGGTTCACATCCACTTCACTCTTCGTGAATCCCAACCCAGTGAAATAGTTGTCAATCCTGGTGTACCAAGAACGAGGTGCTTGCTTCAACCCATACAGTGCTCTCTTGAGTTTGCAAACATGTGACTCACTATCAAAGGTCTCAAAACCCTATGGCTGCTCAATGTACACTTCTTCCTCAATAAATCCATTGAGAAATGTAGTCTTCACATCCATCTAATGCATCTGCTACCCCATATGCACTAAGAGTGCAAGGATAGATCTAATCGATGAGTACCTTGTAACTGTTGAAAAATTATCCTCATAGTCAATCCCCTCAACTTGTCAGAATACTTGGGCTAAAAAGCTAGCTTTATACTTCTCCACTTCCATCTATTTTCTGATTCACCTTATAGATCCATCTATATCCAACCACTAACTTCATGATTGGTCTTGGGACAACTTCCCATGCTTTGTTCCTAACGATGGAGTTGTACTCCTCAACCATGGCGTCAACTCATGTTGGTTGATGCATTTCTTCCTCAAAAGAGGATGGTTCTATCAAAATACACTTGCTCATAAGAGCCATGTATCCAGTTAAAATTTTTGGTGACTATCTCTGTCTGCTTAGTGATGTAGGAGCTCCTACATGTTTTGCTGCATCAAGTCTCAATCTGTCAGTTTTTGTGGTGCGCCTCCTACCATGTCTGGTGGATGACTCTGCATGAGTGGTTTCTTCCACTCCATGATCCCCCGCATGTGGTTTCTCCACATCTTGAGGTTCATTCTTTGGAACCAAGAGTTCCTCATTTGCATGCAAATCAAGCTCCCTCTCAAGGGACAATCGCATGGCTTTCTCCTCATCAAATTTTACATCCCTGCTGACAATTGTCATCTTGTTGTTCGGAAAATACACCTGATAGTTGTGGGGAGTATCAATGTACCCCACAAATATCTGAATCTCAGATATTGGTTCTAGCTTCTTTATGGAATATTTGGTCACATGGAAATAGATAGATGAGCCAAAATTTTTAAAATATGAAACATCATGTTTCTTACCAGAAAAAGCCTCCTCTAGTGTACTCATCCCAAGCATCCAATGAGGATTGTGGTTCTGCACAAATATCATTGTGTTGCATGCCTCTGCCCATAGATGCAATGGTAGGCCCTAATCATGTAACATCGCTCGAGCCACACCCATAATTTTTATGTTCTTTCTTTCTGCAACCCCATTCTATTGTGGGTTATGAGGTGCAATCAACTCTCTTTGAATTCCTTCTTTGGCATAGAATTTCTTGAATTCATTGGAGATTTACTCTTCACCATTGTCTCTCCTTAGAGCCTTCACATGCTTCCTTGTATCTTTTTCAACCAGTGCTTTGAACTCACAAAATTTTGAGAATATCTGATCTTTATTCTGCAAGAAGTAGATCCAACACTTTATATAAAAATCATCAACAAACATCACATAATACATGTGCTTTGTTGTAGAAGCTATAGAGAATGGTCCATGCACATTTGAGTGAACTCTCCCAAGGATTTATGCTGCTCAGTTCTCCTTCTCGTGAAAAGTGGCCTTTGCATACTTTCCCACGGTACATCCCTTGCATGTGTCTATCTGCGCAAGAGTACCCTTTGGAATCCCTGTAGAAATATGATGCATGACCTTCAAAGCACCGTGGTGTAGATGGCCTAATCTCCTGTGCCATAACTCACCCTCATCTCAGATCACCACTCTGTCTGCTTTACCCATCAATGTTGTGCAACCATCTACATCAAGTTTGTAGAGGTTCTTCACAGGAAACCCAATATTATTGACCTGTCTTGTGGCTTTGTGACAAAGGAATGCCTTCCCTTCACTAAAAACCACATCATATCCTCTATCCTCCAACATAGCAACTAAAACTAAATTCTTTTTCAAGCCTGGTGTTATTGCCTAAATCCACCTTAGGCTGAAGGAAGGCGGGATTCAGGGTAACACCAAACCACGCTCAGTCTGGTAGCTAGCCCTACCAGAACAGGAGAGGGCTCTCTCCAGGTCAATCTCAGTAAAAATGTATCAATAGGGCTTGATATGACTGAAATGAAAGCTAATTTTAGGCTAGGTATATAAGTAGGAGGGTTTGTTTGAAAATTGTGGGTTGAAAAGAGCAAGAGAAGGACTATTGGGCTATGAATTTGGGGCTAGTTTCTATCGGCAAACTTGGGGCAAAGTAAGTGCAATGTACAGCCAAATTAAAGATTTAATGAGAGAATAAAATAGGGAAAATACCGCTACCCTGTAGGCATCAATCTGGGGATGGATCTACAGTGACAACTTTAGAAGAAAGAGAAGCATCGGGTTACTCAATAGAGCATCTAACAGAGGATGGATTCTGAAAAGATAACCACTACATCAAACACCATAATCATTGTGAGAGGAGCATCATGCGTGGATGGATTCCTAAAACTTCCCTTAGAGAATGATGTAAACAAATTAGCAGAAAAAACAAAGCATGGAAATGAATTTACAAGAAAAACATGCTGCACATTAAACACCGTGATGAATCCCAAATTTAAAGAGCAAAAAAAAGCTTTATTAAAATAATATTCGAGGAAAAATTTACACAATCGAATAGCAGCCTCCCTCTGCTGCAAAAATCCAACCTCAACACTATTAAATTCATAAAATATATACATTTTCTCATCCTTGTACTAAGGGAATTGAGCTCAACCATTTTCTTAAAAATAGAATCAGTTACATTAAACTTGGGCCGAATTTCTGAAAATAGGTGTTGAAGATGAACTCGTATCTCCTAAACCATAGAACCTGTTACAAAACTGAAATATTTTTTAATATATAAGGTCATTTTGGAGAAAAACCTCTCTCAAATTTGGGAAATTAGTTTCTAGTTGCTCGCAATATGTTCCACAAAATCATCTCTAAAACAGAAAATCATTAAAAATTTAAATCTGTAAAAATGAGCTGTAAATATATAGTCACATATCCCAATTCGTGACACCTTTGAATAAACTGAAAGAGGTTTTTGTTATATGTCTCGTGGTTAACAAAAACCTCCTTGGGTTTTGCATAATTACTTTCCATATGTTGTAAAAGGTCCGTGCACTAAAATGACTAAAACAGTAAAAAATATGAAAAATTTGCTTTGTTTTAATGTAGGCTCCAAATATCACTGTATATCTCCCACATAATATCACCTGTGCATAAACGGAAGGAGGTGTTTGTTATTTTCTATGTGGTGAACAAAAACCTCTTTCACTTTTGAAAAATTCCTTACCATTATTTCACAAACTGATTTTGTACTAAACTTGTCATTGTGTGCAGCAACTGACCTCAAAACATGCATAACCAAGAATCACTCATTCATTTTGACCATATCTTCTAATCCAGGAGCAAGTTACAAGAATGTGATATACCGTTGGAAATATTTTTCTGAGATTCTTCTGATGAACACACTTGTGACATGTTTTTTTTTGAACATCATGTGCAAAACATCTAATAAAACCAGACATAGTAAGAGCTCATGTTGATCTCTGGTGACAGGCTGCAAAGACTGGAACTAACACCTGGTACATGCATGACATCTTTTAATAATAAATATTTACCTGAATATCTCTGGAAAGTAATTGTACTAATCCTAGTATAACTATACCTCCTGTCGTCACCCATCTCGATGTGCGTCTAAAGATCTTTCTCCTCCAAGCTACTAAAGAGTTATTTGTCTCCCGTCATTTGGAAAGATGCACCACTATCCAAGTACCACACTAATCCCATCGCACTAGACACCATGCATGCGATGAGTGAGAAGTCCAACTCGAACAGTGAAGCCAAAGCTTCACCCGCTGTAGTTCTTAAAGCCTTCTTTTTGTTCTTCTTCTTTTGTGGACAATTAGTGGCATAATGTCCATCTACATCAAGTTTTTAGAGGTTCTTCACATGAACCCCAATATTCTTAACCTGTATTATGGCTTTGTGACAAAGGAATGCTTTCCCTTCACTAAAAACCATATCATATCCTCTATCCTCCAACATAGAAACTGAAACTAAATTATTTTTCAAGCCTGGTACATGCATGACATATTTTAATAAGAAATGTTTACCTGACTATCTCTAGAAAGTAACTGTACTAATCCTGGTAGCACTATGCCTCCCGTCATCACCCATATCTATGTGCATTTTCTCCTCCAAGCTAGTAAAGAGCTATTTTTCTCCCATCATGTGGAAATATGCACCACTATCCAAGTACCACATTTATCCCATTGCACTAGACACCATGCATGTGATGGTTGAGAAGTCCAACTCGAACTATGAAGCCAAAGCTTCACCCGCTGCAGATCTTGAAGCCTTCTTGTTGTTCTTATTCTTTTGTGGACAATTAGAGGCATAATTTCCATGCTCATGACAGTGAAAACATTTCACTCTGTACATGTCACGCTTCTATCCTTCTTTGCCAGTCTCATATTTGGAATAGGATTTCTTTCCCTTCCCCTTATTTTCCTTACCATCCAAGACGCAATTTTCCTCATCATCTGTCTTCGATGAGGATCCATCCTTGGTATTCCGCCTGAATTATTCTTGTACCAAATCCGACCAAAGTCACTCCCAATTAGGTAGCTTCTCCCTCCTGATAACTATTCCAACTCTTGGGAAGGCCTAGAAGTGCTAGGATCACCAAGTCATCATCCACTATAGTAATCTTGACACTTCCAAGCTCATCTCGACATTGGATGAACTTGGTCAAATATTTCAGAATAGTGTCACCTTTCTCCATTTTTATTTTCCTGAGCTTTTCCTTCAATGCCAATTTTCTGTGGTCACTGCTGTTCTAAAAAAGATCTGTCAAATCCTTCCATATTTCATATGGAGTCACTTTTCCATGGAGACTCGAGAAAATGTTATCTCGAACTCCCTCTAATAAGATCCTCCTCGCCTTTGCAACCTTATTTTTCCAAGCATCAAGAAGAGCGGCATCTGCTACTGCGGGCCTTGGAATATCAATGTCGATAAATTATTTCAACCCTTTTTCCTCCAAAACTTCCTCCATTCTATATTTCCATGCAATATAATTAGAACTTCCCTCGAGTGCATATTCCAATATTAAGAAATTGAAAGCCATCTTGATCCGCTTATCGCACCAAATAATATTTTTCAAATTCGAATGTTGTTCAGCACAAACTCAATTTCTTCTCCATTATAGTGATTTACTGCACTCTGATACCATGTAGAATTTATACAAACAATATGTATACCAATGGATTCAATCTGATCATGCAATATGCTAAGGAAATATACTGAATTATTCTACAAATTAATTGCGGAAAATAAACATGATCGCACAATCACACCAAGTAAAAGAAAGAAGCAAATCAATCCATAACACATATATTTTTCCTGGGGAAAGCTTGCTACTCAAAACCCCTTTATCTTATATTGTATATTCCATAAAGGAATCATGAAACAATACAATGCACTCTTCTCATGAGAGTCTGTTGCACTCTACCAACTGTCTCACACTGATCCAAACAAAATCGACCAACACTTAGCCAATTTCTTGCCTCTACTCAGCCTGCCTTGCTTGCACAATTCCTGTAGAATTAAATCCCTATTATTTAGGAATTTCATCCTTCCAAAACTATGCAATTCTCATGGAAAATCCTATGGGTGTATTACTGTATGCGAGCAGTTTTCTAATAATAGAACTGATAGTTAACATCCCTTTAACCCTTGTCTCAAATGGGTCTTCATCAGAACTGACATGCATGCACCTATTAATAGTAAATCATCAGCTACTTGACATATGACTACATGTGAATTAAATCTAATTTAATTCACTTGACTTCTCACTAGTGCAACAATTAGTTACAACTAGTTAAACTGATTTTAACTCAATTAATTGAGTTAATTGATTTCTCATGCATTAAACTAATACACTAACTGCAACTTGGACTCTAAAAAAAATGGAATCGCTCTGCATGCCTCACCAACCAACCTCAACTCGAATTTCATGAGCTAACTAATTTTATCACACTCAGTTAACTATTACAAGTGATTATGAGATAATATTACAATTTATTGTCCAATTTAATTAAGGGAAAATTAAATTAGACACAATTTTTTGTTGACTTTTAAACACGACTTAATGTTGGGAAGGGTGATATTCTCGAAGTATGTGGACCCTGGGATTCCAATAGTAGATGTACACATCGATCGTGTCATTTCCCCCCACACTTTAATTGATCTTGGGATTTCCATCAATGTGATGACCAGGTAAACCATGCTTAAACTCAACGTCCAAGGAGCCTTGAGAAACACAACCATAGTTCTGCAACTTGTAGACAAATCCATTGTAGCTCTGGAAGGAGTTTTTGAGCATCTTATGGTCTCAATAGACTCCTGGGAGTATCCCACCAACTTCCTAGTCCTTCAGCCAAAAATTAAGTTTAATGGATATCCTCTCATTGTAGGAATACCTTGGCTGGTCATTGTCGATGCTTATATCAGTTGTAGGGCTGAAAAACATGACTATCAAGAATGGGCCCTTGTCCAAATAGTTGGTATTATATCCTCCTGCACAGCCTTCCATTGACCATGACCTACCCTTATGGTTGGAGGATGAAGAATAATAATATGAAGTGTACCATACCATACCCTACCCTATTTGTACCATAGATAGTGTTTTTAGAAGGGGGCAACCTTATGAGGATCATCTCATTGACCACATCCTTCAAATCTAGCCCCCCACTTCCATTCCACTTGATGACCTATTGAAATAATATGAAATCCACCCTTAGATTGAGCTACACTCATTTGACTCAACCTCTCAAGCCACCAAGGTTGTGGAATTTTTCCCATCTAGATCCCTTAATATTAACTCATCCCTCTCGGCCAAAGAAGAAGAGCAGTTGTGCCAGCTCCTGAGGGAAAAATTAGATGATTTTTCTTGGGACTAAAATGACATGAAAGGGGGAATCCCTCAGTGTGCACACATCATATCTATATTAAAAATGGATGCAAGCCTATGCGCCAGCCCCAAAGGAGGATGAACCCAACCTTAAAGGACATAGTAAAGGATGAACTGCAGAAGTTTTTGGATGCAGGGTTCATCTACCCCATCTCAGACAGTGAGTGGGTGTCTCCTCTTGTTCTAGTCCCAAATAAAAATGGGAAGTTGCCAATCTATGTTGACTACTGAGAACTAAACAAAGCCACTAAGAAAGACCATTTCCCTTTTCCCTTCATTGATCAAGTCCTGGATGGTCTTACAAGAAAGAATTTTTTCTCTTTCCTGGATGGATTCAGTAGGTATAACAAAATTTAGATTAGCCCTGAGGACTAGGAAAAGACCACATTCACGTGTCCTTGGGGCACCTTTGCTTACATATTCCTTCCCTTTGTCCTGTGAAATGCACCGCCACTTTCTAGAGAGAATTTCTGAGCATTTTTTATGAACTTGTCCATGATTCTGTAGAGATATAGATGGAAAATTTCACACCTTATGGGTATTATATCCAGGAGGCACTCTCCAATCTAGGTAAGGTGTTGAGGAAATGCATTAATGCATCTATTCTTGAGTCCTGAAAAGTGTGAATTTTTTTAAAAGGAATGGACTGTCCTATGCCACTCCATATCACAAACAAAAATACAGGTAGACCCAAACAAAATTGCCATCATAAAAAGGGTTCATATTCCTCAAAAGAAGAGAGAAGTCAGAAGTTTCCTAGGTTTTCCTGGCTACTATAGGAGGTTCATTAAGGACTTCAGCAAAGTATCTTCCCAATTATTTGGATTTTTGGCCAAGGATTCTATTTTTTTTTGGTCTAATCTTTGTCATGAGGTTTTTGATATCATCAAGGAAAAACTAAACACTACCCCTATACTTCGAGGTCCCAATTGGGCTCTACCCTTCCACATCCATATAGATGCATTAGATAAAGCTGTGGGGGCAGCCTTGGGACAAGTGGAAGATAAATTAACCTATGCCATTTATTTCATTAGCAAGAATTTGTCCAAGGTTGAACTAAACTATATTGTCACTGAAAAGGAGCTCTTATCTATCGTCTATTTCCTGAATAAATTAAGGCACTATATTACAGGTTATCAAAATTTTGTACGTACTAACCATGCAGAAATTAAGTACTTAATGAATAAACTTGATGTCAATGCTATAATCATTATTATTATTGTTGCAAGAAGTTGATTTTACCATTGTTGATAATTTGGGAAAATAAAATGTTGTTGCATATTTCTTATCTAGAATAATTTTATCTGCAGATGAGGAAGGTATGGTTGATGATCATCTTCTAGATGAACACCTATTTGATAGCTCAACACTCTCTCCTTGGTTTTCTAACATATAAAAATACCTAGTTGCTGAGAGGTTTCCTCCAAACCTTTCAACCAAAGAAAAGAGAAAAATTATAAGAAAAATCACCCCTTTCACTTAGATTGGTGGCAATCTCTTCAAATTGGGTCCAGATAAAATTCTTAGGAGATGTGTTAGGTAAGAGGAGGCATCCTCTCAGCCTGTCATGATGGTCCCTATGAGGGTCATTTTTATACTAAGAGGATAACCTTCAAAGCCATGCAAGTTGGCTATTATTGGCCTACTCTCCACCAGGATGCTAAGAGATACACCATTAGATGTGATCAGTTTCAGAGGATGGGGATACCTACACCGAGGGATGAAATGCCTCTACAACCTTAGGTGGATTTAAAGCCATTTGACAAGTGGGGCATGGAATTCATTGGACCCATTGATCCACCATCCGGGCATAAGAGATATATCATAGTGTGCACTGATTCCTTGACCAAGTGGGATGAAACCAGTGTTGTAAAGACAACAATAGAAGAGAAGGTGGTTTAGTTTTTGAGAGATAATGTATTCTACAACTTTGGATACCCCAGGGAGATAGTCACCGATTAGGGGTCTCAATTCACATCTAGTCTCATTGAGAACCTCGTGATGAAGCACAAAATAAATCACAGGACTTCCACTACCTATCATCCTCAATAAAATGGGCAAGTGGAAGTGACAAATATATGCTTGGAGAAAATCCTCACCAAAGTTGTGAGTAGCAGCATAAAATATTGGGGAGATAGATTGGTGGAGGCCACTTGGGCTTAAAATACCACCAGGAAGACAACTATTGGGTTTACACCATATGATCTATTTTATGGGAAGAAAGCTTTGCTTTCCATTTAGTTTGATTATAACACCCTTACAATGGCAGCGCAGTTGGTTTTGTACATCACAAAGGTATAAAATGAAATATTGCTTCAGTTGAATGGTTTTGATGAATTTAGAATGCAGGCCCTCATTCACACATAATTAATCCAGCTACAAATAGAAGTTTGGCATGACAGGAACATCAAAGAGAATAAATTTTAGGAAGGAAATTGGGCTCTGCTCTATGAATATAGATTCAAGGACTTCAAGGGAAATTTAATGACCAGATTTCGAGGACCTTATCAAGTGGAGAAATTCCATAACAATGGATTTTTTCAGATCATGACCATATATTATGAGGGGATCCCTCTGCTTGTCAATAGTTATAGGCTAAATATGTACAAGAAGCCCTTGTCCAAGGCAAATTTTATTAATAAAATAAACAGAGAAGTGAATGTAATTGGAAGCTTCACAATTTCCAGTTCCTCACCTTCCTAGAAAAAGAAAAAATAAAAAATAAAGAGGCATAGGTGAAAACCTTTCTTAGGAATCCAAGGCCAGCTCTAGGGTTGAAAACCTCCATGAGGCAATCCTGGAGACAAAAAAAGAGAAAAAGAAAAAATAGAGAAATAAAATATCCTTGGGTGAAAACCTCTGTTGAAGTAGCCCACCTATATTTTTAAAAAAAAAAGGGAGAGAGAGAAAAGAGAAAAAAAATCCAAAAGAATAAAATAGCACCAATGCACTAACATGCTTATGTTTTATAGGTTGTTGAACAGGGAAAATATGGACAAAGGGAGCAACATTTATTCCATCTCTCTCTCTCTCCTTTACCTACTCACTCCATATCCAACCAGAACATTCATTCCTCCATCCATTTCTACGACTAGGTAAGCAAAAATTCCAATTTTCTCCCCATCTCTATAGTGCTACAGGATGTCCTAGGCTGCTACAGGATTTCTTGTAGTGCTAAAGGAAAGCCTATAATAGTACAGGAAGTTTACCTGAGGCTAAAAAATCTCACCCAGGGCTCTCTGACCCTATAAAATACATGAAAAAATATTTCCCCTCCTATTTCTACCATCCCTAACCATCACTCCATCCCATTCATAAAGAATCACTCATCAAACCCTCTATTTTTCCACTACGAGTTAGCTTGTGTTAAATACACACACAGGGCCTCTTCTCTCATATTTTACTCCACTACACCACTCCATAAATATCCTAACACCACCCAAACACCTCTACAATATTTTTCTCCATTCCTCATGTCATTTTGAGCTCTAAAAATATAATAAGGAGACTGTTAAAGGAAGATTCTCACTTCCTGTAGCACACATGTGCATGCACCAGAATATCTTGACCACCATCCAGCACATAAAACGCATGAAAAGTATGATGAATATTTTATCCTGAAGATCACTAGGGGACTCTAAAAGGGAACCTAAATCAGCAGCAGCAGCTTAGGGTCTCCATGAGGTACTTGTATAAGATACATCAAACAAAAAAACAGTAAGCACCTCACTCAAAAAATAAAAACACAAAAAATAAAAGACATCCTTTATGACCATTACAATGCTCCATCTCCCTACATCAAAGTATCATGTAACTCATCAACAACTATGTTGGCTCAAGGATGACTACCTCACCCTCTCATTATGCGTCAATTGACTAAATGAGTAAATGTCGAAGAAAGAGATTTTAATAGGAAAAAATGTGTTCAGTTAACTTAGCCACCCTCAAATAGTTAAAGTGAATATTTGGTATTCATGCCACATAGATCTGTCACATCATTCAAGGGAAAGATAACATAATGCGGGATCTAATTACGAGGCAAAGGGAATGATAGGCTCAAGTGGGACCAACGGTCCAAATATGGAAACCTTGTGCCAAATACACACCACCAATACACTTCAATCCCACTTTATTTAGCATAAAAACATAATTTGGCTCATTTCCCCTCACTCTATTTCTCATTTTGAGATCAGTTAGCAAAAGGACAAAGGCAAGAGACCCCGAGGAGCTTCGATCCCTAGTCTAGTTTTGCATGCAGACCATTATACAAGAAACTCTGCTACTGCTACAAGAAGTTTCCAGGGAATCCACAGAGGGTTTAGGAGTGAAGTTAAAGCCACCAAAAGGGTATATTAGTACCCCAACACCATCCTTCAAGCCATAATTTTCATAAGTGTAGAGTTAAGTGGCCATTATCCCCATCAAAGTACAATAATTTTTAATGATAATTTACACATAGTAGAGCATAATTCAAAAAATTAAAAGGTTGTATAAGGAGGTGGGGGGTAACAAAAAAAACATCTTGTGAAAATTAAAAAGCTTTGAGGTCCCATATCATAGTGAATTTGAAAAACCAGCCATAGAAGACACCTATCAAAAACAGTCAAAATATGGGGGGGAGGTTTCAATAGGAGAGAGCCCACAGACACCAAGAGAATTAGGCTACATCCTACTATTGTAGACATCTTCAGAAACCATTGGTAGTTGGGGTTCTTCGAGCTCCTCAAGGGGTATGATGATGAAGTGGCTCGATATTTTTCAATGGCCTTGCACTCTTAAGCAGATGATAGTGCCACCATAGTGATAAGAGGACTAACAATTACTATAACCCTTGAGCTCATTAGCAGAGTCAGCACCTTACCTCTAGGAGTCAAATGGAATAGAGAGTACAGAGTCTCTCGTATTTCTTCTAAGAATATTTTCTTCTTTCCCAATGAGGAACATATTGAAGATAAGAATGGGGTAAGACGAGAGAGTCTGCCTTACCCATGGGTGAGTTGGCTTACCATATCAAGAAGTATATCTCTTGTGAGGGTAGACTAAGTGTAGTTTATGGATATCATTTTAGGTTATTTCATGATTTGAGGTTCAAATGGGATCTACCTTTACATCTGAAGTTGAATATCCCATATTTCCTTCTCTACTCAATAAGAGATATGAGACATATGGTTAGGGAAAGAAAATATCAACACCTATCTCATCATGGTCTAATCAAACTCATAGTGGAATATGATTTAAATTGACTCAACATCCATGTGCCTTCGTCCAATTTCATTGACATGGATAGAGAAGTCGTCATTGAGAGACATACCATCACACCTGGAGAGACCCTTGCCTCTAGCCTTGGGGAAATGGGAATTAAAGTAGGAGAAGAAGATACTAAAGGACAGAGGAAGAGGAGGAAATGGAGACAGAGGAAGGAACCACCGAATATTTAGAAGAAGATAAGGAAAGTGAAGAGAAGGATAAATAGAAATAAGAACAAGAGAGTGAAGAGGAGGAGGAAGAGAAAGAAGAGGAAGAGGAAAATATAGAAGATAAGGAGATTCTAGAACCCAATATTTCCACTGACATCTCCCCTCAGCAAACTAGGCTTTCACCAGGGAACACTGAAAATGAAGTGGATGCCACTTCAGCCACTCTAAGCATCCTTGTGAAGGAAAAAAGAAATATGCAGACCCCCATGTATTTCAAGACCATGAAAAGTACTAGGGTGAGGTAGGGGAGGCCTCAAACTCCAACCAAGAGCCTCGTCACAATTGAGGAGTCACCTAAAAAGAGGGAAGAAATAGAGCCAAAAAAGGGAAATATTCAAGAGTCCACTTCCCCCAAAACAGTATCAAAGACACCTATCACCTACACAAGAAGACACTCCTCAAGGTTAGCATTCCTAAAACAAGCACAATCACCCATATACCTCCAAGGAGAAGCAAAGGAGGAGCCACAAGAAACATAGGATATACAACAGGATAAATAGAGTGTGCTACACAAAGTAGACTATCAGGGACATCTCTAGACTATCAGGGCTCAAAGTATACAGTGAGGATAAATCATAGGGAGGTTGACCACCTTCTTAACTCCCAAAAGCAGCCAATATATCCTCAATATCCTCCTCCAATAGCTCGAAGTCAGAGGTAGTCGAGAAAGTGAATGATAAGAAGGATCCAAGCTCCACTTTTTTCGAGTTCCAAGGGAACAAAGACCTAATTTTTAGGGATTTTTTGGTAGCTACCCCCTAGCATAAATAAACAAGAGCAAGAGCTCATTAGGATTCAAATTTTATATGCAAGAAGAGCTCTTTTGGATTTGTCTCATATATTTTTTACTTTAAATGTTCATGTAAATGACTAGTTATGAAATAAGATGAGCATTTGGTTTCTTTTCCACTAGGTTGATTTCTGGGAGATGAGCTTGTGGGTTAGGGCCCAGTCCACTGTCTTCAGTCTCTCTTGTGTACATGTGTGTCCTTATTTTATGTTTCAATTTTTTATTTTTTCCATTGCATTGTTGGTAGCATTAAAAAATATTAAAATTGTGTTGCTAAGCCTCCCTCTCTCACCTCTTCCATTGAAGCTTGAGGAGGAAGGTCTTCCACCATAGACCAAATATATTTTTAGCTTATGATTTCTTGGAAAATTTAGGATATTTTTTACTTTTCTTATCATGAACATGTTGTAGTTTCATATGTATATTTTTGTTTCAAATGCATAGATAGATTTATTCAAATTCAACTCATCTTTTCCACCATTTCTATGATAAGTTTGTTGATGACGAATGCATGAGTATATGTCTTATTTACAGGTTTGGATAGAGCAGCATAGAAGGACCCCTTCAACACCATCATCTTCAGTTTCCACCCTCCATCAGATACCTTCCATTCAAGTCACCTATAGCCCTGTTTTTGAGCTCATCATCACATCATCGAAAGCAGCCTTTTGGGTGCAAGACAGGCCTTTTGAGATATTTTAGCTTGGTCTGAGGTGTTGGTCATCCTCCATGCACCTGGATCCACCTTTACCTCACCTTCGCTAACCTTCTATCCATCATTTTGGGCCTCCAAACCCTCTTGTCATGTTCCCTGTATCTTTTCAGGACAACCTTTAACACTATAGGAAATCTTGTAGCGGTTCCTTTAGTAGTGACAAACACCCTCTCCTTCAGCCCAAAATCATTCGTCCACCTCACCTAAGACTAGAAAAGCCACTAGTAGACCTATAGCTCTTAATATTTGGTCCAGGGACACTCTTAGACCACCCAAGCGGCTTCTTCTTTTGCTGCAAAAAATAGCAATTTCAAGCAACATTAGTCCATCATAAAATGCATCATTAGCACAATAGTTAAGCACGAATTAGATGGGAGTTAGTTAGTCATTGATTTAGCATGTGTGCAAGGATATGATAGTTCCTTTTCTGCAAGTTAATTCAGTAATCTACACAATGAATGCCAATTAGTGTAATTTCCTTTATTGTACTAGCATAAGTGTGAATATTTATTTCTTGCAAAATTAAACAATAGTTAGATGAATTAGTATGATCTAGAGTATTTTCTTTCCTTGCCAATAGTGTAATGGTTATGACCTAATTTCAGTATTAGGTTGCAGTTAAAAGTGTGATAGACTTTCTTTTTTAGAATAACCCCAATTTCTAGCACCTCATTATAGAACTGAGATGAGGATGCCATGAGTAGAGCTCATATGTTGTGCATATAGCACTGTCGCCTCCAAGTTTGTATGAACCCAAGTAAATTTTTGTAGCCTCTGGGAGTTGCAGCACTCTTGGTGCAATACTAGGGCTCACCAATATATACAATGACTAATGTAGAAAGAATGGAAACATTTCACAGATTAGTATGGATCATGTGTGAATTTGTTATGAAGAATAATTGTGCAAGAATCTTAGCATGATTTATTTTAGATTCATGGAAATATCATGAAAACTTGACATAACCATCAATTGCAATCGAAGTGTCTCATTCTCTTGAAAAGTATCTAAGAATTCGTAGTTCAAATAACCAACTCATAATGAGTTAATAGGATCACATAATGTGCATGGATTATCCATGGTTATTGTGTAATATCAATTGTTATTAATAGGATGACAGTTATTAACATAATTTGAGTAAATTTCACAATCTCACCTAGTTGATTACTTAAATAGAAAGACTCTTGTTTGAACGTAAATGCAATTGAATCAATAGAATATATTTTATGAAATGTGTTTTCTATAGAAAAAAATTATTCCCATATATAAAATTGATAAGATAAATTTATAGGAAGATATGATCTCATTATTTATATATCAATTAATATTATTTTACACTTTATTAAATTATGGACCTACAAAATGAAAGTCCATAGAATCTCAAACAATTACTTGAGAATTACAATCATTGAATAAATCATGATATAATACTATAATGAATAATAAGTGTAAGGTGAAATAAAATGAAAGATATCTCGTGAAAGAGTAGACTTCATGTCTAATTCTAATTTAGAATTTTTGGTATTTTTTTTTCTCCTAGAATAAATTGATTAGTACCACTGGTATGCTCTAATGAAAAATATAACACTATCCAAAACATGATTATGTTCATGGTTAAGAGATAAATGTAAGAGTACATCATTAAAATTTCTAGAATGAGAAGATCCAATAATTATAATATAATTCCCAAGAAATTGGTCTTGAATCTCATTATTTGAACTATGAGAAGTTTGTACTATATTATGGATGCAAATGTATTTCATTCCTAAGATAGTTGTAGAATTTTCTAATCTGAAAGTTTTCTTTATGCCTTTTCAAAATTTCTTCCTCATTTAAGGTAGATGATGACACACAAGAACAATCAGATACTACATGCACTTCTTGTGAAATATCATGCTCTTCCTTATTCACATTTATCAAAGTGAATAAAATTGGTAAACATTGTTGTTTTTCTACAACTTCTAAATCTTCTTTTTGAAAATAATAGCGAGAATGGGTTCCTTGATTTTTGCCTTAATCAAAGGAACCAAAACGATCTTCTCCTTGAGAATTCACGATTTTCTATGAGTTAGGAGCTAATTCCTAAAAATTAGGACAAATTCCTAAAAATTAGGAGTGCAAGAAGCAGTTGACTACTGTTAATTAGTGGAAGGCCAAAATTATTGTCTTCTAGTGCAATTTATTTTAGCTAAAGGATGAGTTTATTGAGTCAAGATCCTAAATTATAGGAAGGACGAGTTAACACAACCAGTGAGCTTTTGTTAACTAGTCAATCAATAGTTCAACTTTCCTCAAATAGAACTTACCAGTTATATCCTAATCAAAGTTCTTATAAGGAGGAATGAAGGCATCATTTGATCATTGTCTTGTGAACACGAGTTGCTTAGACAAGACAATAGAGCCGATGGGCCCATAAATTGTAAAATTTATTAGGCTCATTTTATTGCTTCTAAACACTTGAAATGTGTATTTGACCCCCTTACTCACACATTATGGAGTTAATTCATAGTATTAATGTGTCCTTAGGAATTTGATTTCCCCTTGCTTATTATGTGCCTAATATTATTATTTTTTTCATAATATTGAGAGAATATTGAGTGAACTCTAAAAGATCTGCAGAATGAGAGAATCTAGGGACTTGTTCCCTGCCAATAAATGAATAGAATATTATGAAGTTATTAAGCATATTTTGGAGCTCCATTTATTTATAAAATGTAGGGATTTTTTCCCAACCAAAAGAGGACCTTGATCTTGGTTGGCTTACAGAGGATCTATCCTCCTTGGAATTCAAATTCAATGAGGGAACCAGAGCCACAATTTTAGGGATTTGGACGAAATGGTCTCCCTCTTCAAGGATGCTTCCCATAAAGTATTTTTATGTAAATAAAGGGACCTGGCATCCATATAGGGGGTTCGAATTAGTGTATAATAGATTTAGAGGAGTAGCAGGCTTCTTTGCCTAGTATTTTGTTATGCATTATTTTGATAGTGAATGAAAGCCATATTATTTTCAGTTTGATCCAATTTAGAGGGTTGAGTCCTCTTGGGTTAGGGCCCAACCCATAGGATCTAGTCTCTCTCTTTTATGTACTTTATTCATGCATCTTCTTTCTTATATCTAGCTAGAAATATTTTCTTTCCTTTATAGAAAAACTTTCTTATGATAAAGTTTCTTGTGTAGGTATGTTAATCACCTCTCTTGTGGGAAGTGTGGTTATATATATTATGTTGGCAAGCCAAAAATATAGTTAATTTCTCATTGTAATAGTTAGATCTTGGATTAGTATCCTTTTTCATCTTTGTTTTCTGTAATTAAGTCACTTGTTTTCTAGCCTTTTCAAGCATCAAAAGAAAAATATAACTAGTGTGCAGGTCAGGGTATGGTTTTTCAAGGTTGGGCATCATCATTTACACTTTTCATTTCATCACCAACACTTCCCTTCTTTTGATAACAAACTCTTCAAGAAAATTGTTTTCAAAGATCGCTTTTCATATTTGTTAGAGGCCACAATGTGCATCTTTCATTTTGCAAAATGGGCTCCTGACGAGCACTAGGCTTTGAAAGGACTTAATACACCCTTCCCCTACCTTATCGCACCATATAGTGTCTTCAAATCACCTTCTAAGCCAACATATTTCTCTCAAATTTGATCCTACAACAAACAAGACAATCTTGTAGCACTTTGTCCTAATCTTGTAGCACTATGAAAAAAGCCTCCAAATGCATTATGATTTTCCCCAAAACACTCCTTACTACCCCTGGGAACTTTATAATGATCATAAGACCATAAAAATGAATAAAATTGATTCATAAACCTAGTAGGAACTTTTTCTTGGTTAATAAAGTAGATAGACAGTCATTCCCAACAATCGTGTAGAAAAACTATAGTAATTTTCTGATATTATTTTAGCACGTGTTAATGTGGATATTTTGAGTTGATTCCACTTGGATAAAATCCTAAAAATATATATATTTAATAAAAAAATTTACCCCATATCATTGTCACTTGATTAGGTTCGGCATTTGGTAGGTTAACTAGCTCACTAGTTCTAGAATTTCCGGTTTTACAGAAGTAATTTTATGTTATTTTTTAGCCCATCTTAACAACGGTATTTTTGAATTATTTCACTTGGGTTGGAGTCCTAGGATATCCTACTTAATAAAACAATCATTTTCATTTGATTTTATTGGGAATTTTTCAAGTTAAATCGATAAATAGACATCCTGTAGCAATTTGTTTTCGAGACCTTCCTAGCCAATGTTCACTCCAAATTCATGGTAGAAGTAGATTTATATCCTATGAATTATTTGAGACCACTTTGGTTGAGTTGATTCTTGTTTAAGCCGAAATTTTCTCTTATATTTCTTGCTTATTGAATTTTGATTTCAGCAATTTTTCTAGATTTCCTTTCAACAATTTACTTCATGCAAAGTGTGATTTCCTTTTTGCAAGAGTAATCTATGGCTTTCCTTTACTGCAAAATAGAATAGACTTCCTTTAAATCCATGTCCTTTCAAGAAAGAATAAATTTTCTTATTTTTATTTACCCTTTTTAACTTAGGATTGGTGACTTACCTAGATATTTTTTCAATTGAATTTGGTTCGTTGCCTTCTTTTACTTGCATCAAAGGGATTTGGACTAGGAAAAGGAAGGTGTATGTTGCACATATAGTGTCAGCCCCTATTGAGTTTGTACAAACCATGGGTTGATAATTTAAGTTGGCAATCTTGGGAGTTGCAACATTCTTGTTGCAATTGAGAAGGTTTCACGTGTTTATGTGTGGAGCTTGTGAGAGAAACGACATACAAGAGGAGCATATGCGAGTATTGAAGAAGGCAAGCATATAGGGTTATTTCAAATAGGTTCATATTAGTACAAGTAGAGGGAATCAAATTGTATTCTCTATTAAAACAAGTTTTAGTTGTAATATCTACTGCTCAAATTTCTTCAATAAATTATCAAACAAGGTGAGGGTTCTCCTAGTTGGGTTCCCTATAAAAATTTGTGTCTTGATTATTGTGATTGTGTGTTTATTTATGTTCCTATTCTGCTGAAAAATAAGTAGAGAAATTTTGTGTCTATATGAAAATATATTAGTTTCAGGTTTTTCATATTAGTAGTTGCATAATTTCATGGATTTTCTACATGGTATTAGAGCAAGGAACAAATTAAACACCGTCACCAAGTTGATTATCCATCCTAGTGTTTTTCATCTAAGAGAGATACAACTCTGAGGTGTGCAACTAAAAGGAGCCAAGATGGAAGGTAAGGAAGGGTGAGTCAAGGGATTTTACTCCATGTCTAATATGGTCGGGTTGATGTAGTTGTTGGTTGATTTCTTGAAGGGTTATGTGTTATGTTCTAGGCATATGAAAGGAGGTGATATGGTCATGTGATACCTGTAGCAGACTTTGGAGCACAGGGACAATGTTAGGTCCCTATATTACTAGTATAGTCCCTTATTTTTGTTAGTGTAAACCCATTATTGTTATTTTTGTACCCCTGTAACCCCAATATTGTTATTATTGTGCCCTTACATTATTATTGTTAGGTCAACTAGGATTATATTGTGATCCCATGGACTCCTATATATAGAAGGAGGTTTTAGCCATTTGTATCATCGAAGAATTGTTCATTTATGTTATGTATTGGAGGTTTCCCCCTCAAAGTGGCTGATATTTAAGGTGTTTATCTCTCTTTTATTCTATTTTTGGAGTTGGTTTCATAATATTTGGTATCAGAGCTTTGGATTCTAGGGTTTCCCTACTCCAAACAGGTCATCATGGAATTTTCGCTATCAAGTTTGTTATACGAAGGTTCAGAAGCTGAAATTTTTACAGAGCGAAGAAGAAATCCTGAGGAAGGTTGTCTAAAAATTTCAGATCTTGGTTCACAATATTTTCGGAGATATGAATGTGGAAGTTATGGTTTTTTCAGGCTTTTGAATTTCACCTAAAACAGGTCATCGTGGAATTTTCACTATAACTTTGTTTCTATGAAGGTTCAGAATTTTAAATTTTTACATAGCGAAGCCAAAATCCTGAGGAACATCCTGTAAAAAACTCAGACCTTGGTTCACAATATTTGCGGAGATATGATCTATGGAAGTTAGGTTTTTGTCAAGCTCCCGAATTTCATCTCAAAGAGGTGACGATGGGAAAATTGTCATAACTCTCTCTCTCTCTCTGAGCATTGGATTGGAATGCTATAAAAATTGCTTGCAAGTACATAGAATTTAGTTTCCTGTGTAGAAATTTCAAAGCCGGAGGAAACAGTGACATGTGGCACGTTGTACAATTTCGCTCTACTGAACTAGTCCATAATTAGGTCATTATGGGAGATTGGGCATAACTTTTCCTTGAAGAATCCAAATCAGGTCAGACCTGTGGCATTTGAAAGAAGATTCAGAGGGCTACGATAGGGCCAAATTTTATATATTGAAGATCTGAAATCACAGAGATAATTCAGTTTCAATATCGAGCTCCTCAAAAACAAGAAAAAGGTGTGTATTGTTTTTCAAATTTCACAAGTCTTATGTGAAAAATCAGTTTGAAGTGATTCCAAGGGAATATTGAATCATAGATATCATTATTGTGTTCTAAAATGCCACCTAAAAATAATTCAACACCCATTAAGCGTTCAGAAGGCTCTACTATGACTCATGAAGAGGAAGAAGTGCAACATGACATATCAAAATTACAACAGCAAGTGCACCAAATTTCGCTCTCACAAAGAGAAACAAAAAAAGGAAATGGAAGTTTTGAAGAAAGGCATGGAAGCTAAGATGGATGGTTTGAAGAAAGGCATGGATGGTTTGAAGAATGGCATGGAAGCTAAGATTGATGGCATGGAAGCTAATATGGATGACACAGAAGCTAAGATTGATGAAAAAATGAAAGACAACATGGAAGACATGAAGAATGATCTAAAAGAAGATATGGAAGGTTTGATGAAAAGGTTAATACAAGAAATGATTCCTAATGATGGAAAGATAGTAGAGGCAACTCATGATGAGAACAAAATAAATGTTAATCATGATTTTATAAACTCTAATGTTGGATTAAAGAACCACCATATTCAAAATATGGATATGAGGAAGTTTTATGGAAAGGATCCTGTAACATGTGTTATCACAAAATTTCACTTGATTGGCTGCTAATCAGGAAACTTCATGTAACTGTTTCAAACCAACTTGTAACTGAAGCTTAGCCTCTTTAGTCTGAGAGGGCTCTCTTAAAGGGGTTAATGATATTTGATAATTATGAAACTAGATGGCTAACTCTACTTGGAAAATAACTTGATTGTGATATGTGTAGGTTGAAAAGAGTATAAATCTACAATCATTGGGCTTATGGAGTCAAAAAATTCAGTATTTCAATGGTAAGTTCTCTTGACATGCAATCTGAGGTAGGTAAAAGGTTTTAGCAAAGGTAAATCACACATGAAACATGAAATAACACAGCCATTTCATCAATAAAGGAAGTCAGAGCATACACCTATGAATTTTGAGTATTAAAGATGAAAACCACTACAAATGGTAGACATAGAAAATATAGATCATATAAGCACTAGAAACTCCATGAGAATCTCAGGTTGGTCAAGAAAAATTCATTTGTATTATTGGTATCAGTCAAATTACATAAAGTTGTAGTATTACCAAAAAGTCTCCAACCCTTTAAAAATTCAAATATCTTCCCTTTAATAGACCTTGTTACATGAGAGATGATCTGCCTCTTGGCTAGATTCATCGAATTTTTCCTAATGACACCTTGCACAACAGGAAAACATGTGCTTTAATGAGAAAATGACAGTTATACTACAAAACAGTCATTTTCCTAATAGGACTCAAACTGTTAATTATTACATCAACTACCTTATCTCCTAAAATAGCTACACATATGACAACTAATTCTTCACATGTTCGAATGAGATATTACAGAACTCATCACTACTTGACATCTTGATTACCCTCCTTAAAATCTGGAAACAAACCCTATTTTTTAGGAAAACATGTCCTTACCTTCAACACATGATTTAGATGATGGAATATCTTCATCTCATGGTATTAAAGTCTTGGATGATTGTTGGAAAAGTCCCTTGACCCCTTGAAAGTGTCCACCTGTCCAAAAGTGCCCAAAAACCTACTCAGAAACCTTCAAAACAACATGCTACAAAAGTATGACAGTTTCGTAGTGTTCAAAAAATTACCTTTGCAATCAAATTTTTTGCTTCTTTCCTTCTGCATTGTGTTCATCAAGCCTTGACACATCCTCCATATCATTTCCTCTCCTTGGAAGCTCACCAAAGTTTTTTTAAATGCAAAAATAAATCTACAGGCGGTTTCACAGCGTTTTCTTGGCTTCAAGCCTAGGAAACGCTATGAAACTATGGAAAGTTGTGTTAATTCCAGATTTTTACTTAATTTCAAAAATGTACTTTTCAGCTGTGTAAAATTTGTTTCCAACATTCCATTTACCTTTCAAAACATAAACCATCTCAAACTAGGAGTCTTGATGTGTTTACTCTTCATTGATGATGAGTTGAGCTATTGGCTCCTCAACTACTGTCATTTTTAGACCTTTCTTCTCCAGCTCCTCATGGATCAATTATAGTTGTTCTTGGAGGCCTTTAACTTGATCCTTTAGCTTATTTTGGTATATTTTAAGTGCAGGTTCATTCTTCTGACATGTTTCACCTCTTTCCTCAATAGCATAGCCCATTTGATTAACTGTTGTGTGTTGTCTAGGGTCTTTGATACAGTGTCAACCTGCTCTTCCCAAACCTTTTTCATATTTTAAAACTGAACATTTTTGACATTATGTTTCCTTGCCTCCTTCTTCATAACTGAAATTTCATGATTAGCTAACCTCAATTGTTCTTCAAAGAGTTCAAACTCTGTTTTTTCAATGAATTTCTCCTTTCCTTTCTTTGGCTTGTTGACTGGATATTTTTCTGCAGGTGATGAAAGATCAATAATGTCTTGTGGTGGTGGGACTATGTCAGTGGCTGGAGGAACTTGTTTATTTCTTTCCAACAGTTTTCTAGCATGTCTTGTCATGGGCTTTCCAGCCTGGAACATAAAACCTGCATCCTCACCTTCAAATTCTAACCTCTTTGCTGATTTAGTTTTCTTAAGTTTTTTTCCACCTTCATCGATTTCCTCAACCTGGACTATAGGAGTCTCTTCAATATCAATGGCATGTAGTATGTCTTTTAAATTTCCTTTAGCCACTTTTTTACTCCTTGTAATCCTTTTTCCACCTTGTTTACTCACAGCATACTCTTGTTTTGCAGGTGGAACAATAGGTGTATCAAATCTCTGCAACTGCTCCGTTTCCATCATGACTGGTTCACTTTGTTCTGCCACTAAAGGCGATGGTATCCCTCTAGGTTTAGGAGTTCTCTTAGGGGTAATGGTATCCATTTTAAAACCACTAAAAAACAGAAATGAAGACCAATATCTGGCTAGTCTTGGTAACTCATCTAAAAACAACAATTTTATTAAGCCATAATGAAAAAGTGAAGCTTCATTTCCCTCATATTTTTCTTGAACTTTATCTGCCATATTTTATAAAATTATATTTAAATAGAAAGGAAGATCAAGAGATATATTACCAACAAAGTGTAGGGGAACCTTGAAATGGTAATAATAGACTTTATGATATCTTCCTTCACATGTGAAATATTTATGGATAATGAGAAATAGCTTTGAGAAATTTTCCTTTATGCAGCTCCTTGGAATGGCATTTGTAAGGTCAACTTCACTGCTTTCTGTCTTGATACTCTTTGCATTCATCCATGTTGAATTTGAACCCTTTGAACCATTTTTCTTGTCCTCTTGGAATCCCTGTTGCTGCTACAATGATCTCTGGTGTTATAATGAGATTCAGCATTCCCACTTTAGTAGCTATTCCATTGAAGTTTAGGGAAAATTCTTTGGAAACCTATACACGGCATCCTTGTAGTCTTTGACAAAATTGTAAACTTCCTGTCCTTCTAAAGACTTCTACAACTGTTGGGTCTTCATTTATTAGGTTCATATCTGAGACAGTGGCCACCTTTATTTGTCTTCCTTTTTGTAGCCATGTTTCTTTAATGTCTTCTCTGCCTCGCTTGATCAGTGATATCTGCAAACCTTTGAAAATACCAGCCACACCTTTGGCTCAATGAAATAACTCTCCAGAGCTCAATAACACGCAAAGAAGAAATGAAGAATGAAAAATGACTCAATTTGGAAAGATTTTGAAGTTCGATGACCACTCATATCATAATGATGACTCATTCATGCTTAAAATGGTGATGATGAATTCATCCCTGACTATGTACTTTTATCATTACCCTAACTGAATCGAATGGAATCTAAATTATCCTTTTCAAATCATTTTCTGACACCTAACAGCTAATTTGACATGAAAGACACGAAACCTTACTTTTGTAGCATACCTAGTGTATTTCTGGGCATTTTCGCTACAAAAGTATTAGCAGTTTCGTAGCGAAAAGTGAAATTTCTCTATGTATTTCACTACGAAAGTGTGGTTTCTTGGCTAAAATGACACTTTTAGTGCTATAACCTTGGGAAATGAAATATTTCTGTAAATTATGATTGATGTGACATGAGGGGATTTGAATGAGGGTGGGTTTAGACCTTAGGTTAGGCTAAATAAGAAAAATTAAAAATTTTCCTTGACCAAGTAATGAAAAATGAATCCTATAACCCTACCTTTGACACATGAACTCTAGAACTTTGTTAAATGATGCTTCATTTTTGCTGAGTGATAACAACATGGATACTACAGATGGAGAAATATTTTGATCTCAATAATGTGCAAAACACACAAAACGTATGCATTGCAACATTACATTTAGAAAAAAATACATTTGTATGGTATCGATGGCTTTTCTCCTGTAAAAAAATTGTCACTTGGTCAATTTTTACCGAGGAAATGATAGCACATTATGAGGATACAAAGAGAAACACCTTTTTTAGCCAATTGATAAATCTCAAACAAAAGGGTTCAGTGGTGGAGCACATTAAGGACTTCCAAAAATTGAATATAAGGGTAACTGATATTCCATAGGAACGCGGGATTGATTTCTTCATAGGGACTTTAAAGGATAACATCCAACATGAAGTTCGCATTTGGAAACCTGATTCATCGCAGAAGGCATTCAAGTTGGCAAGAAAAATTGAATGTAAAATTATGGTGACGAGGAAGCCTACCACTCACATCTATAAAGATGGAAGTATTTCTACTCCTAGACTTCCACAACCTACAAGGTTGACGCCACAACAATTGGAAGAAAAAAGAGCAAAAGGGCTTTGCTAAAGTTGTGATAGAAAATACACTAAAGGTCATAAGTGTGCTGAGAAGAAATTATTTTACATAGATTGTGAAGAGGAGGAAGAAATGAAAAGGAAACTTCAAAAGAAGAGGATAAACACCAGGAAGCAACCCTAGAAGAAGAAGAAATGAGTCTGACCATGTCATGTAATGCATTGGCAGGCATTACCACTCCTCAAACTCTCAATATAGAAGGACATATCAAGAATAAAAAGGTAATAGTGTTGATTGATTCAGGTAGTACCCATAATTTTATTCATTGTAAGGTAGCTAAGGAATTGAATTATTTCCTATACCCAGCACCAGAATGTCAAGTGATGGCTGCAAATAGAGGAACTATAAATTTCTTTGGAAAATGTCATAATATCAAGCTAACCATGGGGGAATATGTATTTAATAGCCCAATGCTTTCCATTCTAATGGGAGGTGCTGATTTTTACTAGGAGTACAATGGTTACAATATTTGGGGACAGTATATTTTAATTTTCAAGAACTTTTCTTGAATTTTTTTTCGAAAGGAAAGGAAGTCGAATTACGGGGTATCGCAGGGAATTTGGGAAAGATAATAAGCTCTAATGTCATGAAAAATCTTCTAAAGAAATAACAACGAGGCATAATTTCACAATTATGCTCGCTAGAACTTCCAACATCAAAATCATCAATTTCTCCAGATCTCCAAAAAGTCTTGGACAATCATTTCAAGGTTTTTGAAGCTCCCAAAGGACTCCCACCTATTCATGATCATGATCATGCTATTCATTTGATTCCAAGAAGTGTTCCTCCAAACATAAGGCCTTACAGATATCCTTATGTCCAAAAGAGCGAAATTGAACGTATGATTGCAGAAATGTTAGGAACAATACCACAATCAATTGTTACTTTCAAGCTTACAAATTTGGAGAATGAGGGAGCTTACAAGACCTTTGGAAAATAATACAATGTTTTGAAATGACTCCTAATACCATAATCTTAATTTAATCATAATCTTTTCTTCAGACCTCCAAATCAAAGATTTGAAATTTCGTAAAATTGGTTATATCTTGATGATGATAAAGTGGGTTGATTTTATAACAGTAGACATTGCCCAAGGCATAAGAGGGTATAATGGGTCTCTATCACCATTTTTTTGTGCAAATGATTCATTTGGGTTTGAAACCAATGAGAAAGATATGAAAGCACACTTAATGTACTTTACTACTTTGGCACGAGTATGATATTTTTTATGTAAATTTTGAACATTTAGCGTTCATTTCCAATATGCAAGGCTGCATTCCTCTAGCTACTATTATTTGTTAGATGTTAGACAATATATAAGCGATATAAATTGTTTCTTATTCTTGTTAAAAATTGTGATTGAAAAATCTTATTATGAAGATGTCTAAAAACAAAGTATGGACAGTGTGAGGTTGTCAAGACAACTATGAAATGAAGTTATCGGTGATGCCAATTAGAAATAAACCTACTTATAACATGTTTGTGAAATAATTAAACTTGTAAAAATAAGTAATGGTTTTCCAAACAGAAAGATACAAGTTTGTTGACAACAATTAGTGGAAGAAGATAAGGTCACTAGTACATGGGAGTCTTTAATATGCATGGCAATTTTAAAGATTGTCTTGAGGAGGTGGTTTTAATGTATGGATAATAGAGTTTTAAATGGAATCACACTTCCGCACAATATTAATTTACATTTCAATAGAGTTTCAAATAGATTCACGTTGAAACAATATGTTTTATAGAAGCACACCAAATGCATATAAAAGTTGAAAAAGATAATTAAAAAAATAGGAGCCAAATCACCAACAAATTCTTGAATTTAGATCTCTTTGGAAAACCTTACATAAGAGCCACGTTGGTTTGTTTTAAGAAGCACACCAAATGCATATAAAAGTTGAAAAAGATAATTAAAAAATAGGAGCCAAATCTACCAGCAAATTCTTGAATTCAGATCTCTTTGGAAAACCCTTACATAAGAGCTACACCGGTTTGTTTTAAGCAAATTAATTGGCTTCAAATTCTCGTAAACATGCGGAAATTTAACTGTGTTATGCCCTCGGAAATGAGAATTAAATCACATATAGAGTTTTAAATGGAATCACACTTTCACACAATATTAATGTACATTCCAATAGAGTTTCAAATAGAATCACGTTGAAACAATATGTTGTACAGAAGCACACCAAATGCATATAAAAGTTGAAAAGGATAATTAAAAAAATAGGATCCAAATCTACCAGCAAATTCTTGAATTCAGATCTCTTTGGAAAATCCTTACATAAGAGCCACACTAGTTTGTTTTAAGCAAATTAATTTCTTCAAATTCTCGTAGACATGCGGAAATTTAACCGTGTTATGCCCTAGGATATGAGAATTAAATCACATTGGAGCTCAAATTTTTTAAATTCACTGATTTGGAAAAGTTTCATAGCAGCATAACTCCTCTAAAATAAAATTTCTAAAACTTTAACCTCATTTTAACCTTAGTTTTAAAAAGCTTGAGGGCTCTGAAATGTTTGCAGCTATATTTGATTCACAAAGATGGGGGCAGTGTCACTGGGCACGTTGATTATGTAGACGAGAGGCCAGTTTTCATGTTGGGAAATGCTCGACATGGGGTAGTCTAACCAGCCGGGTTGATATTTTGAGCCCTTCACCCACTAAATTTTCCAATTTGGGCAAAGAAAGTGGACCGTGGGTTGCTTCTAAATTTCCCCAAATATCACATCGTGGTAAACGATAAAGGAAGAAATTGCAACAACGGAATCAATCCTGGACACTTAAAATCAATTACGATAATTGCCACAACTAAGAAAAAATTACTCTCCGTTTTTTCAAGGAAGGTGATTCGCGTTACTTACTAGGACTGAGCGTAGTTTTGCAGTCTTCGTAAGGTAAATTTTGGCTCTGGTTCTGCAGGTCTGTTTCTGCAAGTTTCGAACAGGAACAACATGGGAGCAATGAGCGATGAGTTGAATAAGCGCGAGAGCGAAGAATTGGATTGAAAATTGGAATCATTTCTAGCATACAGACATAATTTAATTTCTCTGACAACAAATCCGGGGTTGGATAATGTTTCCATATTTCCTCGGATCTGGTTTCTGAATTCTGGAATTTGTGTCAGAAAATGGGGGAATTTCCAGTAGGAGCCAGAGCCGGAAGGAACCAGAAGTTTTTTCGACCGGTGACAGAAACCAGGAAATTCCTCTGGCTGGTTAGACTACTCCATTGTGTTTTGGTCATGGTCAGTGCCACCCGAGCACATGACTTTCTCGATGTAAATATGTAGTTTTAAAGTTTGTTGATGTAATAAATAGGTTGTAGGGTCCTATTAGGTTTATAAGTCCTAAAATTAACAGTTGTCAGTTATCTCCATGTAATTTGCTTATGGTTAGATTAGGTGTCATCATAAGGACTCGAAGGTTGAGCCTTGTTGGCAGACCTCATGTAAATATTCCTAAGCCTATTAATAGGCAGATTATCAAAGAATAGAGGGTTGATTGATGTTGACTACAAAATACTATAGTAAAAAAATTCTCATTAGTAATATATAGTGGCAATTGGTTTTTCTTCACCTAAAATTCATTGATGTTTTCATGAGTGTTTGTCTTTAAGTATTCTGCAATTTTATCTTTAGCAATTTGATGTTTTATTACTTAGAATTCATGTATGACATGCTCTAACTTCCTCCAAACATTTAGAATGTTGTGAATGTTATCTTTTCATTAGAACATGTATATGCCTTAGCTTCCATAAGAAGAGTACATAAGTCATTGAGTTCTTTTCACTAACTTAATATGCCCAATGGTAGTGTTTTCTCCACATCTCTCACCTACATAAAAAAACTCTTAAAACAAAAATTTAGAGTTAGCCATCTGTTGAACTTAATATTAGACAATATCATTCTATATCTTTGAGAGAGCCCTCTCAGGCTGAAAAGGCTAATTTTTAGCTAGAAGTAGGTTTGAAATAGTTACTCTAGGTTGACTGGTGAAGCAGCCCATCAGTAAAAATTTAGTTATAACAGTGTCAACACCATATAAAAGTTAGAAATGTGACATATTGACTGATCTCTTCATGCTAACTCTATCCACCCATAGAGCATTTATGATCTTCTTGTGCCAATTTCTCTTATTCTCTTGCAACAATTTCTTAATTATATTCACCAATGATTTGTTTGATGATTCAACCAACCCGTTGCCTTGAGGATAATATGATATAGAATGACTAAGTATTATGTGATATTTATCACAAAATTCAATCATTTTCTTAGACTTAAACACAACTGCATTGTCAATAGTAATTTTTGTGGGCAAGCAAAATGAGACAAGATATTGCTTTCCAAAAACTGAATAATGATAGTATCTATAGCTTGCCTCATTGGAATGGATTCAATCCACTTTGTGAAGTAATAAATGGCAGTGAGTATCCAATTATGCTAAGCTGATGAAGGAGGATGGATCTCACCAATGAAATCAAGATCCTACTACTGGAAGGGTGCTTGAACTGTGATGGGTTTAAGGGCAACAAAAAAAAGATTTCTTTTTCCTTGAAACATCTGACATTCATGATAGCTCATGAAAGTCTTATAAACATTTGAAAATAAACTTGGCCAATAGAAGCCAACCCTCAAAATCGTATTTGTTGTAGTCTTCCAGAAAATATGATCACCACAGTCACCTTTATGAAAGTCATTCATCACTTTTTCAACTTCTCCTTCTACCAAACAATTCAACAGCAATCCTCCCGGATCTTTCCAATACAAAACATTTTTAAAGATTAGTCTTCCAGGAAAGATGAACACCACAGTCACCTTTATGAAAGTCATTCATCACTTTTTCAACTTCTCCTTCTACAAAACAATTCAACAATACTCCTCCCAGATCTTTCCAATACAAAACAATCTTAAAGATGCAATACTTAAGAGCCTTCAACTTCAAATATCTAGCTTTAATACTAGGCAATCCAGGAGGAGGATTCAAATGTTGCAAAACATTAACAATATCAACATATCATGGTGATGAAGTAACGATTTTAGATACCTGAGGTAATGAATCAACCTGTTGCTCCTCAGATAATGCAGTAATAAAATTAATGTCCAAAGCATGGAGGTTTGAGTCTGCCATAAGCTTTACGAAGCCTTGACCCTTGATTAGTTTTGTAGGCTTGATATCCAAGTCATACTCCAACATAGAAACGATCCATTTTCCATGCCGACCTTCAGGATCATTCTATGTAAGGACATCTTTGACAGCAACATTTGGGACATATGAAATAACATGAGAGTGAAGAACATAGACTCAGAAATCCTTCAATGCTTTAACTAGCACCAAGGCCTGTTTTTCAATGATATTATATTTCATGGTTGCATCTCTAATGGTTCTACTGAAGAAGGCAATGGGATGTTCTGTTTTCTGATTTTTCTTTGGCATAAGGACAAAAAGTAGAGTATGCTCCAAAGAAAAGGAAAAAATTATGAAATCAAGTTTGTAATCTGACTAATAAAAATAGGAGCATGAGATAGAGAAACTTTAACTTGATTGAAAGAATTCTTTTCCTCCTTAGACCATTTTACCTCACTATCTTTCTTCAACACATCAGTAATTATCCTTAAGTGTTCAACAAGATTGGGAATAAACCTTCTTAGAAAATTGATTTTACCATTGAACGACTGGATCTCCTTCTTGCTTCTAGGATAGTCCAAGCTCTAAATCGCTTCAATTATTGAAGGATCTATCCAGATTCCATATTTTTATATAATGTGGCCCAAAAATTTTCTTTCCTCCATAGAAAAAAGGCTCTTCTTAGGATTCAATGATATGCCAAATTTCCTAGATCTCTGAAAAAAATGTTTTCAAGTGCTGCAAGTGTTTCTCATCTGTCTTGGAAAAAATAGTGATATCATCAAGATAGATGACCAAAAATACACCCTTTTCATTGGTGAAGGTGATGCCCATCGCTCGTTGAAAATTCATTCCTGCATTTTTCAATCCAAAGGGAATTTTAGTGTACATGAAGGTACCCCATGGTGTCGTAAAGGATGTATTTTCTTGATTATTTGGATGGACTAAAATCTTATTATACCCGAAATATCCATCCAGCAATGAAAGTCTAGAAGATCCAACTTTGCAGAATATGGTCCATTTTTGGAAGTGGATAATTGTCTTTCAACAACAATTTATTCAGATTTCTAAAATCTATACACAAGTGAATCTCTTTGGTCTTCTTTCTTACTGGAACTAAGTTAGACATCCAATTTGAAAAATGAAGAGGAACTACAATACCAACATTAACTAACCTGTATACCTCTTTTTGAATGGAGGGCAGTCACTTGGGATTCATTCTCCTCAATTTCTGGCAGAAAGGATTTTGATCCGGTTTCAAAGGAATAATATGCTAAATTATACTATTATCATACACTTTCAGATCAGAATATTCCCAAGCAAATACATCAGAAAACTAAGACATGAGTGCTATGTATTTACCTTTCATCTCTAGGCTCAAGGATTTTGAAATCTTGAAGACCTTGGGCTTATCAGGAGTGCCAAGATTAAGATCTTGCACTCCTACTTCTGTTACTAACATGGTCGGTTTACATAGAACGTCATCTTAGTGAAAAATCTCCTCCAAAGGCACAAGACCTCTAGGAATGGAGTTGTCTTTCATTTGAAGTACTTTCATTTCTACTGCATGCAATTCTTGGTCATCTTCATAAAATTGGTCATCCATTTTTGAATTAACAAATTCCTCCTCCGTCTGCAAGAAGTTGTTGATATGTTTGTCATGTTGAAAAAACTACCAATACTGAACATTATATGAAATAGAAGGGCGATGTTGAAATTTATCTCATACTTATTATTGGGATACAATGGAATTTTAAACATGTTGGCCAAAGTGGAAACATAATCAATAATAACATTGTTGTCCCTTGGGATCAATGACAAAGTATACTCAGTGAAGGTCTTGAGGATATATAACATTGCATTCGGGTAAGCTCGCATCCTAGGATGCTTGGCTGGTATTCCCATTTGACTTTTTTTATTACCAATTCGGAGTCACCATACAAAGAAATTTTCTTGACACCTAATTTCCTAAGAATTTTCAGACTGGCTATCAAAGCCTCGTACTCTGTTTCATTGTTCAAACAATCAAATGCTAACTTGTAAGAGAACATTAGAAAATTAGGAGGAATTTTAAGAGTTTGATTTATAAGGATGTGAATCCACACTCCAATGCCAACCCATTCCTTACCCAAGGCTCTGTTAAAGTCCATGGTCCACAAACCACTTTCTTCATCAGGATGCTGCAAATCAAATGACTAAAATTTACTTGCCACTTGAGAAAGGTCTGTTGTAACAAAAGGTTCAGTGTCTTTCACTGTTTCATCTCTTTTTTGGGCTGATGCACTTGGTTCCAAACCACTTGGAATATTTTCTTTATTTTTTGTATTTCCAAATTCTAAAAAAGAATTTGAAAACTTTGAAAATTTTGTCTTTTCTTCCATCAAAGTTTCTGAAGATATTGAAAATTCATCATTGAATAAGATAAACGAATCTAAATGTGTTTGAACAACATGTATGGGGTGGTTATTAGGATTTTCTTTGCTAATGATCATGTAATTCATTTTACTTTCCCGATATAGTTTTCTAAGTTGACCAAAGACCGGTATTTTAGCGTATGAAAATTCGAGTTGCAATGTACCTCTAATTTTTTCTCCCCATGATTGGGAGGGAAAAATTCCATATCTGGGAGGGATACCAGCCACAAAAATGTCCATGAGGACATTCTTGGCTAGGATTTTCTCTAAAGATACCACTATATCTTTGATGAGGCCAAGACATTTCACCCTGCCTGAAATAAAGGTCTTGGTAGGGTATTGTGATATCCATGCCTAATATTTCCATGATGGCTTTAGGAAGAAGGTTATGAGATGCTCCAGAATCAATCATGGCATTATGGAGGATAAAATCATGTATTTTTAGGCTAAGATAAAATAGAGGGACCTCACTATCTTCTAAATCACCATCAACACAGGACCGAATAAAAGTTCTGGGTGATCATCACTTACAATGGCCATATCATACATCTGATCTACCCTAAGCAACTTGGATACTTGAAACTTATACTGGTAATTCTTGACTATTTCAGTTAAAGGAATGGATACTTCTAGTTTTGAGATTTCATTTTCAAGACTAAAAAGGGCATAATGTTTTTCTACCTCTTTAGATGGTGCATCTTTCTTCTCGAGCTAATATTTGTGTGAAATCTCCTTCTTCTGTCCTCCATCTTGGATTTATTTATCTTTTTTTGACTGCTGGTAGAAGCTTCATTTCCTTTTTCATGATTAGTAACAACAAGTCCCCTATCTTTGCTTTGATTTGAAGTAGTCATCCCTTTATGATGAGTATCGGTTTCAGAATTCTATTTTTTTTTATTGGAGGTTATAAGAACATTCCTATTCCTCAAACCATACTGCCTATATACTTGAGTAAGAGTGTTATGATATCCTCTCTGGTAATATTCTGTTTGTACTGGTAGCATATCATCATTTGACAAGACATATTGTTGATCGTCTGGTGCATGAATTTCCACCGAAAAATGATATTCTTTAGTGAGGAAAATAGGCTGTTGATTTTCCTCAAATAAATGATTCTCACCTGAAATATCTTCTTCATCTTCTTCATCAGGGCCTTCTGTGTAGTTTTGATGAAATGGAGTGCGAATTTGCTGCTGACTTTGTGGATCCTGACTCCTCTATTCCCTTTACTTGATCCTATATTGAGGCTACTAATTTTAACCCCTGGTACTGGGATTTCTAAAGGAGGGTTCAACTTGTCTATCAATGATGGCAATTTTGGTCATCATCTTGTCCATGGTTTTGATCAAGGTGTTGAGC
Organism: Pinus albicaulis; assembly: GCA_034641835.2. Classification (NCBI taxonomy): domain Eukaryota; kingdom Viridiplantae; phylum Streptophyta; class Pinopsida; order Pinales; family Pinaceae; genus Pinus; species Pinus albicaulis. The sequence goes on along the minus strand of CM076584.1, from coordinate 818,157,483 downwards.
TTGCCCTTGGATGAAGTAGATGTTTCTTCCTTGTTAGTCACCCTTTTCTCTGTCTTAATTTTTGACTTCTTGATAACCATATGCGCTTCCACGCTCACCGAATTTCTTTGCATTTATTCAAGGGTTGATGGATTTCTTTCCCTAAGCTGGCAAGACATATCAAGATCGAAACCATCAGGATAATGAAGTAAAGCAAGGCCTGGAGGAGGCTTGATATTTTAAGGAATAGAATCATAAATTATATTGAATCTAGTTGTAAATTCTTGTACATACTCATTAGGATTCCTTTTCAAGGAGTTGTTTCAGATAATATATGTATTGGATTCTTATTCTCCTCCCATTTTTCCATAAACAGCTCAATTAGTTGCTGTGAATTAGCTACTGAACCAACTGTTAGAGAGAGGAACCATTTTTTAACCTCTCCTAAGAAAATTTGTGCTATGATGCGCATCTTGGCATCATCATTGCCATTATCTTCAACATCTATGAAATCAACAATTTTGAAAACATGTTGGTGAGTAGTAACCTATGATTTTCCATAAAAAAGAGCCAATATTTGACCATATTTCTGAGGTAGTGTGGTGAGTTATTGTGGTAAGATCAACGGAGCGAATCTAGCCATGATTAATGGAGGGGGTTGTGGAGTTGTTGATGGAGTGAAAATTTGCAGAGGTAATGATGGAATAAAAGGAAGAGATGATGATGTAGCTATGTGAGAAGGTGTAATAGGAGATGGTGAAGCAAAAGCCTACTACTGATATTGGAAATAAGCTTTTTCTGAAGTTACTTGAAACTTATCCACAAAACCCTGAAGTTTATGAAAATTAGACCAGACTTCACTATCAACCTCAGAATAAGAATATTAAGAAAATGGTAAATAGGTCTCAAAATCAATAGGATCAAAGACAATTTTGAAAGAAAAGACTCAGGCTTGGACCTAAAAAAAGATGTTTCAAATTCAAAATTATAGGAAAAATATTCTGAATAAAATCTCGTAGGCAAGGATTTTGATTTCAAAAGTGGAGGAATAGCCTTTCCAACTTTCTGAGACTTTGTTTTCTGTTTTCTTAAAATACTCTTAGGGTCATTGAAAATTGGTGAGGGATTTGTGTCTGGATTTTACCTAGTGTGTCGTTTGGGAGCCATGTTTTCTTGAAAATTTGTACTTTGGCTCCAATTTACTGACTCAACCTTCCTTGAATGTCAGAACTTGTCACCCACAAGTATAATCTTTAGTGAACTAAAAACAAATTTCCGGGGAAATTTTTAAATCGCTCCCCGACAACGACACCAAAAATGTTATCACTTCCCAAGGCTAAGAATGGAAATGAAGGAAGGTAACCACAAACCAAGCTTTAGGTCAGGAAGCTAGCCTTACTAAAACCAGAGAGGGCTATCTCAATGTCACTTTTCAGCCAAAGAGATGACTGGATATAATGATCTTAGGCTAGTTATGATGCTCAATATATTAGGGTTTTTGTTAGTTTGAATTTTTTGCTGGATATGAATGATAATGGGGAACTAGGTCTAGGGTTTAGGTTATATTTAAAAGGTTAGATTGCAGAGGCAAGGATGAGGCTAGGTAGGTAAGCTTAGAAACATGCTTAATTTTTCATTGGGTATAGGGTGAACAGAGAGAGATTCAGAATGAGCATTAGAATGAATTCATTCATCAGAAAAGCATAGAAATATTCATGTAAATCTTATTAAAATAGAGCATGGAAAGCATGATTTCTATCTATATACTGATAATATTAACATAAGTAAGCATATATGTGGAAAAAGGTTAACATAACATTCAACTTAATAATATTATAGAGAAAAAAAATGCTCAAAGGCATACCACTGGAGTCTTAACACTATGTCTGCAACACTGTCTTGGATTTCATTAAAAACAAAAGCTTGTACAATAGCTCCACTGCAAATAACAACTATCCAACCCTTTAAATGGCTTGGTTTGTACTACATATAGGAAATAAGAGTCATGACACCTTATAGGGTCGAAATACTATCCAAAACACATCATAATTACATCCGATGAGTCATTTTCTAGAATATAGGGAAGTTAGAAACTATTCCCTAAAAATCAGCTAAAGACTAGGAGTGTGTGTTGTTAGGGTCCTATATTTCATAGTGTTGTGGAGGTAAATCCCCTCTACGGATAGAGGCGATCCAACTAGCCCTAGAGTGGGTCTAGCAACAATCGAAACACGCAAAGTTGTTGGTTCCTAAAAAATGAAACAAGCTCATCGAAGCATAGTTCGTTTTCTTATGTCAAGCTCCTTAAAAAATGACACAAGATCGTCGGAGCAAAGTTCATTGTCTTGTGTCAAGATCCTTAAAAAATGAAACAAGGCGTCATGAGGATATTTATTTTAATGTGTCAACCTCATTAAAACAATGAAACATGTTTCTATTCCATTCGAGCCTTTGATTAGATCTCGTAAGATCCTAGTCGAGTCTTTCTCGGATTTCGTAATTTGAACCTTCACTCCATCTGCCTTTCATATGGACTGAAGCTTGGGGGTCATGTACCTTGAATTGAGTCACCACGCTAGGGGCATGCTTATTTTTTCAAGCATATTTTGTTTCCATTTCAAGCTTTTGTAAAAATGAAACCAGTTTCAAGCATAGTTTATCTTTGTTTCAAGCTTATGTAAAAATGAAACCAACTTCAAGAAGAGTTTCCTGATTTCAAGCCTGTGTAAAAATGAAACCATTCCCATTTTACCTCTCGTGATTTCCATTTTAACAACATGTTTTTCTAGATGACCCTTGGTTTTCTCATTCCATCATTACCATATGCTCGACTGATCATATGCCCTAACCTGGTTGTTTTACCCATTCCTAAGGAACAACTGCAATGAGTGGTCTTTTTAGCCAACCTATTGAACTTTACTTGTTCTGAGCAGTTCCACCTTTACCGGAACCAATTGATACCCTTTATACCACTCGATTCCTCTAGGAGGAGTCAACTTTCAACTCTTTTCTGACTCTTAAAAATTGAAAATATTGCTGAGACTCTTGTCATTTTGAACTCGTTAAATGGTTGTGAAACAGTATCTACCCAGTATACGTTTACCCCTTTTTTGGGCTGGGATAGATTATTTACGAAAAAGGAATACCTTAGCCTATCACGACTAAAAGGTTCTCTCAGACACAATTTTATACCTTTTCGGATCTGTGAGACTACCTACGATAAGGGACTGCTGGAGTTTTCTTTTCTACCTTCTTTTCGAGCTCTCTAAACATGAAAAGATGCTGAGTTCTCCCTTTGTCAGACTCGTTAAAACTGATGACATCAAACTCTGTCATGATGACGTTACTCGAGTTCCTCCTTCTTAGGGCTCGTAAAATGTACTAGTTGGATTTGTCTGAAGGACAAACTTATATGACAAGCATATGCTATCCTCTTCAAGCTTGTATAAAAATAAAGAGATACTTGCCAGAAATGGTGGGGGAAAATGGAAGTTATTCATCAGTTGTGTCTGCAGTATGTCACTCTTGAACATGACACTTGTCTGCAGTTCGTGTCGGGTTGGGATATCTTCACTCTGTCACTTTTCCTCCATGGGTTTGGGAAATCTGTTTGCCTCTCATTCGATTAAAAATCTTGTCAACATGACCTCTGATCCTATTTGAGTCAAATGCTGCCAAATTCCAGAGTCGTGTCGCCGATATGTTCAAGAGAAAATCCTTCTGTAGTTTGTACATTCCTTGATCCTATGTTTTAGTCTTGATTCACACTTATAGTACCTTCTCTGTTTCATGTCGATGATGTGGGATTCATTATGACCCTCCTTCGACAGATCACTTCCTGTCAACTTCAGCTCATTATCCAGGAAGTTGATCTAGAGACTCCTTTCTGGTACCTTAGAGCGTGCATGCCCTAATGGCAAGTTATTTTCATTCGACGACAGGTTCATTTCATCGGCCTTCGATCAAGTGATTTCGCGGGTGTTCGACTTCAACTCACTGTTCACATTCCATGGATTATACTAGTTGTACCTTGAGATACATTGTCATTATTGGTGGTTTCTCTCGCACTTTTTAACAGTTCACATCATTGACCGGTAATCGAGTGATTTTCTAGCATGTTTGACTTCGACACATCTATTCACATGTTGTAATTTGTGCTTTGATTGGGTGGTGTTGGAGTGCAAGACCCTGTGCTTCGATCACAAAATTCCAGGTTGCGAGGAGTGATGAGTCATTGATGATTATATACATGATTCTTTAGATGGATGGCTGCGACCATACCTTGGGTTCTCTTGCTTTGATCCTCTCTATATGGATGGCTGCACCAATACCGTGGATCTATTTCAGATGATCCCTTCATTCGGATGGCTGCATCCATGCCAAGAATCCATTCACTTGATCCTTTTCTTGATGGATAGCTGTGACTATACCATGGATTCATGTATTTTCAATCGAGATTTCAGTTATGTATATGTATCTATGCTTGATTTGCAAGTCTCTCGACAACAGCGTCTGGTTCCTTGCATGTACTTATAAAGCAGTTCACCCCTCACTCATGTTCGGACGTCATACTTTAGGGGGCATCTGTTACACAGTAATTTGTCACTATCCTTGTACTCCCCATTCCTTGATCTTGGAGGACCCATATAGTGACCCTTGTGTACTTTCTAAGCATGGAATACATACCCCTGAACCACATTTTGTCTACCAAATCATCTCCCTTTACAAATTTTCTGAAGATTCCTTGTAAAAGCTGGATTTTCAAGGTCAATGCTATTTCTCATTGTTTGACCTGCGCCGATAGCAGATATTTACACTAAGGCCCACGTCAATCGGCACTTTGTCTTAGTGTTGGACCTACGTCGATCCTGTTTTGCAAAGTTTTTTTAAATATAAAGGAAGCTTCTACGACTAGAAGCTTCGTGAGGCAACGAGCTGGAAATGTTTTATGAGGATATGGACGAGGAATTCCCCTTTGGGCTTCTTGTTCCCAGGAAATAGGAACTACTCCAAAGAATAAGCTCTTTTCCCCATAATTTGAGGGCCCATAACCTCCTTCTCCATTGTTATATAAGGAGACCTCCTTTAGTTCTACAACCTTAGTTTTTAGTTGAACAGATAGCTGAAAAAGTTAGAATAGAGAAGAAGAAATCATAGCTTCGGGAGAATAGTGCAGAGTGTGATTTTTTGTGTGTGTTGAGAACATAGTGAGATCTTGGACCTTTGTTCATGAGGGTGTGGCAAACGTGCTTGGATACAGACCTGCCGAAGGAGAGCCTCAACATCAAGGCTTGGTTGTAAACTTCCCTTTTCTTTATCATAATAAAATGCATATGATGTTTATCTTCCACCCTTTTTTACATTTATAATGAGATTTATAGCATTCCTTTATCATCTAGATAGGTTTTAATTGTTTTTATTATTTTCGTGGTTTTACGCTTGTCGTGGTATCTTGATTGTCTGTACAGGTAATCGAACATTGGTAGCAGTGTGTATCGAGCTTGAGGAGAGCGACGAATCAAGAAGCTTCGACGGAAGATGAAAACATAACATCAGAATGAGGTAGGACATCTTCCTTGCTTTGAATTTCATATAAAATATAGGAAGGTAGATGTTATTATGTTCCCATAGTTGCTAGACCCACCCTAGGGCTAGAGGGATCGCCTCTTTCCATAGAGGGGATTTACCTGGACAACAAATAGGATCTCAAGATGATTGAGTCTATTCTATCTATTGAATTTCTTTCATAAAATGATTTCCAATCTGAAAATAATTTAAAAAAAAAAGGTAAATAACATAAAAAATCAAAAGAGTTATAAATAAAAAGATATAATATGTGAACCCCATAAAAAGAAGAAAAAATAAATTCTCATAGTGTTGCACATTCAAATACCACTACTCTTAGTTTAGTTTAGTTTTGCAAATAATTTGTGTGCAGCTTGTTCAAAATGCCACAATAGTTCAATAAAATTCAATCATATAGTTTAAGCATGATTGAATTAGATTTAAGATTCTTGTTAATAAGTAGTTGAATTATTTTCAAAATGATAAGATAGGATATGGATGCAAAAGAATAAAAGTTAAAAATGCTAGGAAAATTATGATTTTTGTAGGCATCCATGTCAATAAAATGTCAGGTGTTAGATGCTATAAAAAAAGAAGGTGAAATAAAATGTTAGGGAAATGATAAATAAAGAGAAAAGCTTCATTCTGTATTAAAATAATTTTGATTCGGGCTGCTAGTCTAAATGGGCCTATTTGAAAAGTTATTTATATGGTTTAACTCATATCTCGAAATCATAAAACAATACCATTTATCCCTTTTTACTTCCATTTTCCCTAAGTCATTACCTTTTTTGTTTTATTCCTGCGTATTCAAATTAATTTTCCATGGACCAAAATCCCAAAAACCAATGAGTCCTCTCACCTACAAACCAATTATTCCCCTCACCTATGCGATCAAGTGGGACCTAGTCTTCCTGACACATCATCTTTCCTTTTTTGGTCAATTTTTTGCCTTTTTCCTTTATATAATACACTTTTAAACTCTCGGCACGCTGTTTTATAAGCTCGACCCCACCATTCAAATCCATTATCTAAGTGACCCTCATCTCCCTCATGATCTCATCACACTCATTTATATCCGACGGCTCATGTGTCTTTTCGGCCCCCCTTTTTCATCCGAAGTTTATCACCAGGGGGTCTGAAAAGAATTATTTTCTGATACTACCTCGACCATAAGTGTCAGCCTCACAAGAGTTCAAACCCCCCAAGCATGAAACCATAAACCACCATACCCCCCCCCCCCCCCCGAAAGCCATTTTCTAAATTCAACCATTTGAAATGATCGTTACACCACACACACGTCACTACCTGTTTTCCAATTAAAAGCCCTCCCTCCATAGTGTTGTTGCAAATTTTATTTTCTATCTGTTAAATCCACACCCTCAAATGGAAATATAATTTTTCCCATTGTTAAGCTCACTCGCCTCCCTGCAAACCCTTTTTCTCATTACATGTTGTTTTTTTTCGTTGTTGCAGGTGATTAACAGAACCTGAAGCACTGTAATTACTTGAAGCTACACCTGACTCCATTTTTATTCATTCTTTTCTTATTTATTTCTCCCTGTATCTTTTCTCCCCTTTTCCCACTGTCACCTGTAGCCATTATGCCTCCCAAAGGCAAATATTATGTATAAAATGTCAATCTCCTGATTTTTCCTCCTCAAGACCTCCATCATAGCCCTATGGCTGATAGAGAATATCAAATTTATGAGACACACTCTGATATCGATATCTTCGAGATGTATTGTTGGCTGGAAGACCAATGGACCGATAAAATTGATGAAATCTACTGCAGGGTGATTAAAATATCCATCCCAGATGAAGAGTGATGGGAACAATTGACCAATTTACTGGATTAAGATAGTTAAATTGACAAAGGAAAATATCTTCCAGATCATCGGCCAACACGTCAGAAAAAGGTGGTCCATGTCTTAAATGTCCCACTACATCAGCATTTGAGTTGCACAACATATCCCACCAAGCCATAATTCAGTGACAGTTAGGGTTTTTAATTCACAAATTTGTTAAGAAACTCTATTATTGTATTAATCTTGTGTAAATCTTTTTGTATAAATACTTCATCATTTGAAGTATCAAAGGTTGATTGATTGATATCAGAATCATTATGGTCTTTTGGAGCATTGTAAGCTTTTCAAAGCACTAGAGCATCAATAATAAACAGACCATTCACAGGATTCTTGTGGCTTAAATACTGGTGATGTTTTTCTTCTGTAATTTTGTTTCATTGTTATCCTTCACTATAATCACCTAAATTCTAATTGTAAAATAGAAAGTGTGATGAATGGGATTTACTTTTGAGTACCTTATTATTTCTCTTTTTACAATCGTAATGTTTTTTACTAAAGGTAAACTAAAGAATTCTTAATTGCTCTTTAGTTTTGCTGAATTTTCGTCATTTTTCTGTCATAAATCTAGTTATAAACTCAAAGAACCAGTAAATATTCCTAGCTTGCCCTGTGTTTACTCTGTTAAAAAATTGATGCAACTGTCCAGTAATTTTATGACTCCATTTCCCAATAGACATTAATCCATTGAACACAATCAATTTCCCAAAACCCAAAACAAATTCAAAACTCAAGTACAATCATAACTAGCCTAAAAATTATTTAAACAAATCTATATCTTATAGAGAAAGCCCTCTCTGAATCTAGGAAGGCTAGGTCATGGGTTCCAAAGTTGGTTTGATGTTGGCCTATGTGATTAGTTCTCATAATCTCTTTCAAATTACAGAACGCTAACATAGTGGCAACCATACTGGGGAACGAATTGAAATCAACTATGATTTATTTCAAATTAAATCTCTGGTTAAATAATCACAGTATTAATATCCCATAGAGATTTCTGCCTTTTAGTTTTTTGTAAATAAAGTTTGAGTTAAATTTTATAGTGTGTGTTTTGATTTTTAAAACTGGCTTCCAAGAGACCTTACACAAGATCACATCCTGATCCCAAACCTCCTGAAATAGTGGATGATCCTCAAAGGATTGGAAGAAGAACTAAGGATACTTCAAAGAAATCAGTTAAACAGATAAGTTCATCAGAAAGCATGGGAAGTAATAATCCTATCCCAAGAGAACAATCCCTTCCTGTTAAGCTTGAGACCTAACAAGATATCGACTTTGACTTAAAATTTGAGCAAAGCCTCTTTAGAAGAAAATCCATAAATTGGGCAGATACAATAGTCCTTGAACAATTGATTATGCATCTAGATTCACATAAAAGTTTGTTTTCTTTAAAATCTTATCAAGAAATTTTCCAGGATTTCAAAATCATCAAAAATTTGGTATTAGAATACACTTCAGTAGTTACAGATGCCTATCTTCAACAATCAGTAGAATTTTCTTCATTAAATTCTGCTACTTCATCCATTACATCCCAAACTGTTTAAAAAATATCCATGAGTTCAACCCCTTCTGAAAATTCTACTACTTATCCTCACCAAAAAACTCAAAGACCTTCATCTCCATCACTTCATCCCTCCTCTCCTTCACATATAGTTCATCCTTTTCCACCTCTTCCACCAATTGTTAATCCACAACCTGTTGCTGTCAACCCTTCACCTCCAATCACGGTTGCACGTAATTCTCCCTTGGTTCTTCCTCAAAATATAGGGGCTATGCCTCAAGATTATCAATCCAAAATACCTCAGTTTGATAACACCCAACCCATTACTACTCAGCATCATGTAGATAAAATGAATGATTTCTTTGATCTATATGAGATTGATGTTGATGATGTTATGATGAGGTTATTTTTTCAAACCCTTAGAGGTGAAGTTAGGAAATGGTTTAGATCTTTACCAACTTCTTACATCGATGATCTAGAAGTTCTACAACGTCAATTTCTAGATAGATGGCAAGTTAAAAAGAAGCCCCTTCAAATTTCTCGCAGAATATGAGAATATCAAAAGAGATAATGGAGAGAGTGTGCAGGATTATTGTGCCAGATTCAGCTCTATTTATAATTCTATTCCTGCTCGCATAAAACCACCTGAAGGATTAGTGTTGATTAAGTTTCTAGATGGTTTTGAAACATACATAGCTTATCAGTTAAGAGAGAGGAATCCTGACACTTTAGAGGAAATGTAGAACATAGCTGTCAATGTAGAAGCTAATTTATTGGCCAAAAGAGATAGGATGAGAGTTGAGAAGAGAGTTACCATAAAATAAGAAGCATCAACCTCTAACACTGATGCTAAGATATATTCTCTAATGAGGGCCATTAGTGGAATTTTGAGGTCTAAAATGGGCCTCATAAGAAAAATGTACAAAAAAAATAAACTTTATAACAACCAATAGGATTCAAGATGATGATGTCATCCATAATGGATGATTCACCATTTTTGGAGTAAAGAAGTAAAAATATTAAAAAATAATAAAATAATAAAACTGCTTTTTCAACTCGTATTTTAAACTTATCTCCCAAAATTTTTACTCAAATTTCGAGCGGGAGTACTCGTTGGATGCGGAATTTAATTCCTCATCCAAGGATTACCCATGTTGCATACTTTCGATGAACTCTTCTACACGAAAAATGAGAAATACATAAAAAAACGTGATTGTAATCACGTTTTTTTTATGTATTTCTCATTTTTCGTGTAGTAGGACCCATCGAAAGTATGCAACATGGGTACTCCTTGGATGGGGAATTAAATTCCGCATCCAACGAGTACTCCCGCTTGAAATTTGACTAAAAAATTTGGGAGATAAGTTGAAAATATGAATTGAAAAAGTAGTTTTTTCATTTTTCCCTCTAAAATTTGATGATGTCATCAAATCTTATTAGATTTTCTCCACTATTATTTTATAATTTCCTTAGGAGGCCCATTTTAGACCTAAAAATTCCACTAATGAATGGAACGAATGATGATTGATAGAAACATCCTTAGGGAAAATCAAAACCCTCCCCAAAACCACAATCAAAACAATAGGAGGAATCAACCACAAATCAAACAAAGGAGACCTGACCAACAAATTAGACCTCCTTTTCAAGAAAATTATGTTGGTGAAAATGAATAAATCCCTTAAGAGGAAGAGGATAACCAAATAAATCTGTTTGGTTTACAAAATAATGATACCACTTTTCTTACAGAAGAAGACCAAAAAATATTTCCATTAGCTGAAATAGAGCTTGAATTAGATGAATCTGAAGAATATAAATAGGGTTTTGAAAACACCATTATGGAAGTTCATGAACAATATAATCTTCGAAGCAAGAAAAATTTTGGCAATACTGCTAAGAAAAACGCTAATCAACCTCCTAAAAATACTTCTGATTATGATCCTAAGAAAACATTTGAAAAGTCTTTCAAGAAATCTGATGAAACTCCTAGAAATAAACCTTTAAAGGTTCCTACCAAACAAACATGTGATTTTGTTTCTAAACCCACTCAAACTGATCTCCCATCCACCAGTCAGCAAGCCCTACTCAAATCTAAGGAATCTGTCCATATACCTAATATTCCCAACACTGTAAAAGTTCCATCATCGTTTAATCTTCAAAGCGAACTAGCTAAAATAAAAATTTCCATTCCTTTGACTGAGTTAATAAAATAAAATCCATATAGAACTTGGGTCATGGAGGTTCTGAAGATAGGGGAAACTGATGATACTCTCAATATTAATGATGATCAACCCGAATTGTTATTTGGTCCAGAAGTAGATGGTAAATTACAAGAAGGAGCAGTCCCTCCTTTCTATGCCAACCTAAACATACATGATGAAATCCTGCAAAATGCTATGCTAGACTCAGGGGCTTCACACAACTTAATTCCTAAGGCTGTAATGGAAAAGTTGGGTCTTGATATTACTAGGCCTACAAAGGTCTACATTCATTTGATTCCAGTAAAGTGAAGTGTTTAGGTCTCATCAAAGACTTGCATGTGATTTTGTCTCAAATCCTAGCCAAAAGCCTAGTTATGGACATTTTAGTGGCCGACATCCCTCCTAAATATGCCATGCTTTTATCACGATATTGGGGAGAAAAGTTACAAGGAACTCTTCAACTAGATGTGACCTATGCTACAATACTAGTGTTTAGTCAACATAGAAGGTTGTATAGGGAAACTCTTATGAAATATATGGTAATCAGTCAAGAAAAACCTCATAATTACCTTCTATATTATGCTCATACTGATCTGGATACTTTCATATTATTTAATAATGCTGAAATTGAAGCACAATTTGGAAATGGAATTAAACTCTTGAAAATCATCAACTCAAATTGAACAATCAGATCCTTCTCTAAAACTCTTTTGGAATATGAGATTTGATGGAGCCTGTAGTAAATAAGGCTCTGGAGCAGGAGTCTGGTTATCTAGTCCATCTAATAATCACTGCGAAGGGCATTCTTACAACCATCTAATAATCACTGTGAAGGGCATTCTTGCAACCTTAATTTTTAGTGTACCAAAAATATTGCTGAATATGAAGCTTTGATGTTAGGACTGCAGTTAATAAATAAATTAGGTGCCAAAAGAATTACTATGCAAGGATATTCAAAATTAATCATTAAAAAAGTGAAAGGAAAACATGCGGATAAACACCCTAGATTGAGAGCCTACAAGAATGCAGTGCTTGATTTTTTACATAATTTTGTGGAATATGATCTAGCAGTAATTCCAACAACTCAAAATGTTATAGCTGATAGTCTTTCTGTTTCTACAAGCACTTGTAAGATACCTCATCCAAAAAAACTACACACAATTGAAATAAAACATTTCCCAACAGTACTAGATAACATGTGATACTGGTAGGTTTTCGGAAACGATAAACATATTGAAAATTTCTTACTGTCAAAAGATGAGTTTGAGGAAACACAGGTAGATCTGGATAATTAGGAACAAAATCAAACAAAACCAGAAAATCACATAGAAAATCAAACAGTTGTATATAATCCTCTGGTAAACTAGTGTGATGAATTAGATATCAATAATCATTTAGATAGAATTGTGCCTAAATTAGAAATTCATGAAATAGATCCTAAAAAAGAAGATTTTTAAATGCTTCATCTAAAAGATAATATTCTGCCCTAGGGATTAGCTCCATTAGAAGACCTTTTTTATTTTAATGATGTAGCAAAGAAGTCAAAAATTGAGCCCATAGGAGTAGAAGTTAAGGAATGTAACATAGGTACTGAAAAAAACCCAAAGATGATTAAACTGTCAAAAACATTACGTATTATGACCAAACAAAGATCTCTTGCCCTTTTCAAAGAATACATTGATTTTTTCGCTTGGAATTATGAGGACTTGAAAGTTTATGATTCCAAAATCATACAACACAAAATTCCAATTAAAGAAGAACAAAAACCTTTCAAATAGAAACTTCGAAGGATAAATCCAGTTTTGTTACCTTTAGTTGAGAAAGAAGTTAAATGAATGTACTATGCTAAAATAATTGTCCCTCTCAAATATTCCAAATGAGTATCAAACATAGTTCCAACCAGAAAGAAAACCGGAGAAATCAGGTTGTGCATTGATTTTAGAAATCTGAATAAGGTTTCTTTGAAAGATAATTACCCCTTACTTAAAATGGACCATATCTTCCAAAAGGTTATAGGATCAAGTAGGATATCATTACTAGATGGTTTCTCTGGCTATAATCAAGTTTTGGTCGATCCATAAGATCAAGATAAAACATCCTTTACCACTCCATGGGGCACTTTCATGTATGTGAAAATGCGTTGTGGATTAATGAGTGCTGGAGCCACCTTCCAAAGGGAAACAAACATTGATTTTTAGGAATATATTGGCCTTTTTATTGTGATCTATCTGGATGATATAACTGTGTATTCAAAATCCGACGAAGAACACTTGATACATTTAAAACGAATCTTTGAGAAATGCAGAAAATTTGGCATATCTTTAAATCCTAAGAAAAAACGATTTGGTCTAGAAGAAGGTAAACTTTTAGGGAATATCATATCAAAAGATGGAATTAGAATTGATCCTAAGAGAATTGAAGCAATCCTAAAGACCAGTCCCCCAAGAAACATTAAAGAACTTCAATCCTTCATAGGTAAAATCATTTTTCTGAGAAAATTTATTCCAAATCTTGCTGAACTTCTTAGAAACATAACCAATATTCTCAAGAAAGATTCTGAAATCAAATGGAGTATAGAGGCTAGGAAATATTTTTACATGGTAAAACATGCATTAACTAAATCTCCATTGTTAATCAATCTAGATTTTAATAAAGATTTTATAATCTTTTCTTTTGCTTCTGAGCACACAGTTGCAGCTATTTCACTGCAAAAAAATAGTGAAGGATTTGAGCAGTCAATAGCCTTCTCAACAAAGCTTTAAGATATGCTTCTCTCAAATACAACATCATGGAAAAATAGGCCTTTTCACTAGTCAAAGCAGTTAAGGAATTTAGAGTTTATATTTTTCATTCACACATAATTGCTTATGTACCTAACTCTGTGGTAAAGGACATATTAACACAGAATGGACCAGATGGCAAAAGAGGAAAATGGATTGCCATTATTTTGGAATATGATCTAGAAATAAAACCTACCAAGATAATCAAAGGGCAAGGACTTGCTCAGCTAATGGCTGAGTCCAACTTCCAAGCTCTGGACATAAATTTGGTGGGAACTTTGGATGATCAAGTGGAGCAGGCGACTCCACAAATCAATGAAGAATTTTTAAATTCCCCCTGGTATGCAAACCTGATTTATGTTTTGCTTAATTTAAATTCTCCTCCTAGTCTTAACAAAACTAAAGCTAGATTTATGAAATTAAAATCAATCAAATTTTGCCTCATCAATAATGTCCTTTATTGGAAAGATTCTGGTGGTCTATTACTCACGTGTTTATTGAAGGATGATGTAGACAAAATTATAAATGATTTTCATGAAGGAGACTGTGGTGGTCATCTGTATTGGAGGACTAATACTAATAAAATCCTGAGGGCTGGATTTTACTGGCCCACACTGTTTTCTGATGTTCATCAGAAAATCACAACCTGTCACAAATGTTAGATTTTTGAAGGTAAAAAGAAACTCCTACCCTTTCCGCTAAAACCCATTTCTGTTGAAAGTCCATTCCAGCTATGGGATTTGGAATTCATTGGTGAAATCCATTCCCCTTCCTCTTCTCAACATAAGTTGTTTTTAATAGCCACAAATTATTTCACTATGTGGATATAAGCCATCCCCTTCAGAAATGCCACTGATGTTGTTATTACCAAGCTTCTTGAAACTAATATTCTGTCCAGATTTGGTTGCCTAAGGAAAATCATCACTAACAATGAAACAACTTTTAAGTCCAAAAAGATGATTGAATTTTGCAACAAATACCATATTTCTTTAGGACACTCAATAGCTTATTACCCACAAGGTAATGGTTTGGCCGAATCATCCAATAAGAGTCTAGTAAACATCATCAAGAAGTTACTAGAACGTAATAAAAAGTCTTGATATAATAAGTTAGTCATTTCACTATGGTATGATAGGCTTACAACTAATAAGTCCATTGGTATGTCACCATACCAACTTTTCTATGGAATGGATGCTATTTTTCCATCTTCTCTAGCATAACCAGTGATGCAAGAATTAAAAGTGGAACTAAATGATGCACTCAAGAGGAATCATCAAACTATTCAGTTGCAACAAAAAAGAGAAGAATTATATAACAGAACACAACTCATCGAAGAAAATATCAAGAAAATTTTTGACAGAAGTTCCAAGGCAGCTGATTTTGCTATTGGAGAGAAATTTTTAAAGTGGGATGCAAGGAGAGAAGACAAAGGAAAGAATAACAAATTTGAAAATATATGGATGGGACCATATATTCTAAATTCTTTCAGAGGTGATCATGTATTTTTCCTCACAAATTTAGATGGAACAAACTTGCCTGGTGTTGAGGCATAAAAGGTATATTTTAAACACCTAATTATCCTACATTAATTATCAATCCAGGAGCGACTTTTTATTTCAAGAGTGTACTCTGTTTGAGACTACAATTAGCTAAGAGTAATGCTATGAAAGATGTAGTACAATATTCTAGATACAAGAGTAAACAGATGCTTGTAAAGAAATCTAATTACAGTAACATGAATGGAAATACTCTGAAATATTAACTACTCACTCTGCAAATCATAAATTAGGGATACAGTAACAATAACTCGTTCCCTTAGAAATCGATGCAACTGAAATCACACTGAGACAAGGAAATCAATCTGGGAACTTGGAAGCATTAACCAATGTTATATACAGTTGACGGTCCTGTACTTTAACCAATCAAAATGAAATCAAACTTGAACTACTTGCTGATGAAAATAACTAAGCAGAACTTCTTCTAATATCAAGAATTGGAAAGGAACAACAATTCGTAATTCCTATGTGTACACAGTAACTGTAAACAATCTCTCTGCAAATATGAAACTAACGAATTAGAAATGAACAACAAACAGTAATTGAATAGCAAACAATAATGTAACAAAAAATATAAACTTAATGCAATCAGGTAACAAATCTTCTTAAACTCCAACCCTGTCGACAACCAACACTATGAAATATTCAATCGGAATGAACCATAAACCAATGGAACAGCAACCAGAATTAAGTATAAAATGACAAAGCTTTATAAGAGATAGCAAGATGAATAAAACAGTAAATACCATTCTTTCTAAGATGGAATAGAAATTCAATTCATTAACGCTCACAGCAAACCCGAACTCAATTCAACAGAAATCAAACAACTCAGTAATTATAATGAATCTAAACGCAATTATCACACGACAGTAAGCAAAGGATAGAAATACAAACAACAGAGTAATTCCACCAGGGCCGGGCCCTTAGAACCAATGAAACACTGCTGGGTTACTTCAGAACTTGAAAGATGAAATGAAATGCGCCTTTATATTAATCGAGCATAAAGGTATTACAGAGATCACTCTCTAAAGCCGAGAGTCAATAAAACGTAATATTACAAAAGAAATGTTTTGAATCAAAGGATCTCCCTCCATAATCACTAAAGGCGTTGCCTTATATAATAGACTCTAACGGACAAGACAAGGAATGAGATGAGGTTTGAACAGCAATCCCTCAGGATCGAAGGATCCTAAGGGATTCACTTCCCTTCTTTTAGCTGTCACTTGATTTCCTTTGACTGAAGCCGAGCTGTCCCCTGCCTTTTCTTAGTGATGCGTTCAGATTTCCTTGTCTTTGGCAGGATTTGGTCCAACGCTGGAGGAACAGAAGTTGCATTTATTTTAGCATCGCCTCTGATATAGCTGTTCACTTCGCCTAATTCCTATTTTTAGCAATAAAAGGAAGTTCTTAGTCATATTTTACAATAAACATAAATCTTCACAATTCTACCATAATTCTTGTAATAAATCATCTTTCTAAGGTAAAAAGAATTATGTTTAAAGTAAAAGAATGAGAAAACACATAGTGAATTCATACCTTTTCCACTGCTCAACATACCCCCCTGCTTACCCTTTTTCATGTCCTCATGAAAAATATAGTTCACATGCAGAGCAGTTAAAGAATAAGCTGGAGAAGGTTTTTCATCGAAAGGCCTAAAACCATGCATTGCAGCTAATGCTTCTAAGACATGCTCTGTTTGTCCTTCGGGTATCTCATAAATGGCTTTGTAATCTGTAGCAGGATACCATGCAATGGGGCTTCGAAACCTACACCCTATCAAGAATGGTCCTTCCCTCAAAATGAGGTTGCTATAGGAAACCAAGCGGTCTGTAGCTAATCCAAAGTTTTTATAGTTAAATGGTTCTCTACTTTGAACATTCCGATTGGAAATTCCCCATCAGACCTTAGCTGCTATGTAAGATTGGTTTCTAATAGATAGGAATTAGTCTATCCCATTCAAGACAATTGATTTATGGACAGGCCCCAATGCTTGGATAACACCTTCCCTTGTCATCAAATTCTTCTGTCTAGCCCATAATTGTAACGGGTGCTTAGGTTCACCCCTAACCCACAAATCTAATTCATTTTCCTGCCTTTGAAAAACATTATAGGCTTTAAGCCATTTTAACTGATTAACAACAAAGGAAATAAATGCCTGGTATTGGATGTCACCCACAAAAGGGCTAGGATTTGTCTCACACCGGAGACGCTGTGTCTTTACCCCATAGAGTTTGCAGCTTGTTACAAAATCATCTATAGTTTTTAACTCTATATATTTTCCTGCCGTGATTGCCTTAATCTTTAGCTGTAAATATCTTTCTAATAAAAATAAAGCATGATTCTTGGCAGGGCATTTACAAGCTAAAACATTTGTGTATAATGAGTAGAGAGTGTCCATTCAATTTTGGGCTAATTTTAATTGATTCATTACCTTTTCAGTCTTTTCCTTTGCCTTTCGACACTTCTCATGGGCTTCAGCCTTTGCTTCATGGATGATTTTCATCTGCTACTGCAACTCCTGATATATCCTCCTAGGGACAGTGTCTTCTTCCAGTTTTTCCCTTTCCAGTCGAGCCTGTGTCAACTCCTCTTGGAGTCTGGCTAATGTAGGGTCACTAAAAGTATTATGACTACTAGCTTGCATATTTTCACTTGAAGTGGCTCCCTCTAGAACAACTACTTCTGGAACAGCTCCCTACTATTCCATATCTTCATGATTAGGCTCAGCCATAGTTTCTGCAACTTGGGGGTTCATTTTAGTGGCCACTTTCCTCTTTTTCGAGGCTCGCTTGGTGACTATGCTTCTTATCTTTGGGGTTCATTTGGGAATTTGTTTCATTCTAAGAACCCTAATTTTCTGCCTGAGTTGTTCCACGAGTCTCTGAAGCTTCATTCGTTCCCTCCGAAGTTTTTCAATCTCAGTGGCTTTCTTCCTTTTTCTTAATGGAATGGTTGTTCCTTTTTCTGGACCTACTTGCTCAACGGGGTTTTGGTCCTCATCAGCCGTGCCATCAGTTGGGATCGCTTCTCTGTTTTCTTCTTGGGGTTCTTCCTCAATGTTCATATGCCCTTGGCTGAATTCTACAGGAGTTATACCCTCAATTGACTCTAAAATCCCCTAATAATTTTCAGGTTGGGATATTGCTTCAGTGTTCTCCTTTTATTGTTCATACTTCTCAGGGAAAGCAACCCCAGCTGATTTTATCATTTCGTTAGGGTTTTCTGTTTCATCCAGCATTTCTTTAGCCATTTCTTTGTTGACAGCAGAGTGCTCCTACAATTGGTTGATATCAATATTAAGGTCTAGAGGGCTATGAGGTTGCACATAGTCACTCATATTGGCCAAAATTTGGGCCAATTGGTCTTCTTGCAAAGGGCTTCGTGGTGAACTTGCAGTAGTGTTTTCGGGAGGCTCTGTTACTTCTCTTTCACTACTGTGATTATCTTCATCCTCCTCACAGGTATGGTAACTACCTTCTTCCTCATCAGAGTAGCGAATTTCTCCCTCAATTTCCTCTTCTTCATTATTTCCTTCTTCTGCACTGGTTTGTTTCTCACCACTGGTGTGGTGGCTCATTTCTTCTTCCTCGTCAGTACAAGGACTCCCTCCTTCCAATCGTGGGGGTTGTTCATCCTCCGAGATGGGAAGTTCCAAGGGATAACTACTGCTACCTGGAAGGCCCTCTATCATTCCCCTACTTCTTTTTGAATGGGAGGACTGTCTATGATTTGATGGCTCAGCTGCCAAGCTAGCCATTCTCTTTCATTTTGGGGCAGGTAAGGCTAATCCTCCATCAATAAAAAATATCAATTCTTCCCAATTGGTCTATTGTTGGGCGAAACTACGAATCACTATTAATCTGATTAGGCAATGGTGGCTTACCACCATGTCTGCATGCCGAGCTTTTCTTATACTACGGGTTGTTTGTGTTCAACTTAGTGTTCCTAAATTGAGTTCATTAATTGTCAACCAGGGCTAGTAAACTGCTGAAGTGTGGTGCACTATATGTGCCTAGGTATTTGTTTCTCACTACGTTGTGTTTAGTGTTTTATGATGTTTTTGGTTTTATGGTTTTATGTTTGAAAAGGAAAAGAACTAAGTGCTGGTGAAAAGAAGCTATTGGTTATATTAAAACAGAACAAAGCCTAAACTATGGATGGCAAACAACAAATGCAAAGCTTGATAATGACTTCATTGCAAGGAAGTAAATCACAACATGAGCTTGAACTTATCCAATTCATTCATTAAAGATGTCTTGGAAGAGCTTGAGAAATGGAAAATTTAAGTGTAAATTAAGTTCTCCTAAATAAACAATCAACTCACAATATTACAAAAAAAAATGATTATTTGTAACACAGTAAGGTTTCTATTCTAGATTAACCTATGATGTTGAAGTTACCCTATTCTGCAAATTGACTTATCACTACTAGGCGTTATTCAGAAGTTTAGAGATTTTCTAGAACAATGTTTGGGAAAAAGGCCATAGGTGAATTTGTAAAAGATTTGTAGAATAATCAAAGCCTTAAACTGATATTAATGACCCCTGTTCATGTGATGATGATGTATCAATATAAATTCAGAACAAAAGTAAGTTGTAAATAATGAAGGCCGAGAGACTATTTTTGACAACTAGTACTACTTGAAATACAATGGATAACACTAGGCTAGAACGCAGTCTATCAATCTTAAAATACAGTGACTACAACTAAACTAGAATGCCATTAATCTTTTCTTGAAACAAAATTAATTGAGACTGAACTAGAGTGCTACTAATCTACTTGAAGTACAATGAACAGAGTTAAACTAGAATTCCATTATCAAACTTGAAATGTAGTGACAGAGCTGAAATAAATGCAATCAACCTTCAGAGTGTTATAACTAAATTAACATGCAACTAGTCTATGGAATTCTACAACCCATCTCGTTCAATATGAATGATATTTTGGAAGAGTTTGTAAAAACAAGTTTGGCTGTATTATTCAATGCAATTGAACATAAAAATAAGATTTGAAAGCAAATACAACTAGGATCTAAGATACCACAGCTGTTTCCTATTCATTGTTAATGATGTTTTGGAAGATTTTGTAGGAGTAATACTGGCTATGACACTTAGTGTAAACAAGCATAAATCATAAAATTCGAAAGGAAATGCAACTAAAATCTACAACACGACAACTATGCCTTATTCATCGTGATGATATTTTGGAAGAGCTTATAAGAGTAAGTCTAGCTGTGATGATTAATGTAAAAAGTATGAAACATAAACTTCAAAAACTTGCTTAAGATAGAAATGAAAAAACGAGACTAAAATACTTATCTAAACCGTTTGAAAAAAGCTGCTAAGGTAGCAGGGGCCCTCTACCACCGGAGTAGCATGCAAAATCTACTTCAAGATTTACTCAACGCTTTCAATAAAATGATGCTTCTTTCATTAAAAGAGAAATTACTTCAAAACAGAGTGTTTTCGGACTTCTAAAATCTAGCAATCAAACACAAAATCTAACCTTGTCCCTCGGTTTCCCGAGCCATATTTATAACAAAATTACATAACTGTCTTGAGATAACCTAGGGATAATTGTCTTTCCAAATTAAAATCAAACTGGAACTCTGATGGTGGTCTCGTATTATGATTAAGGACATCTGGACTGTCCTTGTCCTATTAGGAGTCTATCTCCTAGTTTGAGTTCCCACGTGCATAACCACCTACAGAATTCCGTTCAAACTTCGTGGAGAGAAACAAATGATGAGGGAATGATGTGGAATACGACCATATGTGTTTTCCTCTGAGATGACACCTGGAACCTGCGTAGACATGAAGACAGCTGCAGAATCGGCAACTAGCTATAGAATGTCTGCATTCTGTAGCTAGATCTAGTTCAAAAAGTACTACAATGACAAAATCATAAAAACATAGCAAGTTAGTCATGATATTCATTCTTAAAGCAATTTTAATTAATTATATTGATCATTTGAGCCTGTAATTAATAATGGACAAAGGAAATGGAGTGGAATGTGGTGGAAGAAAGAACATCTTTGAGCCTTCAAATATTATAACATCATGTAGTAAGGAGTTTAAAATGCATAAACTTAAAGAATATCGTTTTAATACTGCCAATAACTTAAGATGGCGAGGTCTTACCACGTCTTTCCTTCTATTGCATGTTATATAGGCCTGCACTACCTTTACCAATTCTGTCCATGGTTCTCCCAATGATGTCGGCTGAACTCCTTTGCCTTTGACGACCAATGTCTATCCTTCTTCCTGGAAAATATTCATGGCTTCTTGAAGCTTGACCTTCTTATGAGTCCATATGGTTCCTTGCATTGGTAGACCAGACACCTCTGCAATTATTTCATCTATTACTTCTATCTGTCTTCTTCTAACCATGGAGTATCCTTCTTGCAATTTCTGTAGAAAATTGGTAGCCACTGTTTCATGGGGTTGTTACAGCCTTGTGAAGTATGTAATCCATCCCAATTTTTCTCCGTATCTCGTGGCAAAGATCGTGAAACTAGCACTTGCAGCTTACTACGGAATTGGTCATCCCCCTCCGATCTTCTCTCGACATCAAGATGGTTTCAAACACATGATGTACGAACAACATGAATATCAGAATTGGAATAATATCGTTAAGTTTTTGTTATTCCCTAGAATGTAGGGATTTGATTCACATACAGGTAAAAAAAATATAGGGATTTGATTTGCATGTAGTGATTAAGAGACATCTGCGCCCCCCCTGGAGCATGATAGGTCATCCTCGATCGTCAATTAAGAGAGGAAAGTACTACACAACAGTTGTACAGCAGGAAAAAGTAGGCATACTTATGATACAATCAATCAAATTATTGCATTTACTGAAATCGATGCGTGTGATAAATCATAAATAGATATAGAAACGTTTGTAATGATTTAAAGATAAGGAGAAGGGACAACTAAGATGAACATAAGTACAAAATGCGTTTATTACCCACTCAAACTAATGTGATCGATTTATGATGATTTTCATGTATAATAGGTTCAAAATCAAAGGTTTAGGATTCATACTTTCATTTGATATTTAGATAGAGATATAAGAAAAAGGGTTTAATATTACTATTGATGTGTACAAATGTGACTCCAATACCATCAGCAGAGCTCTGTTGCCCACAGGTGTCCATAACCTTGACAAAGTTGCTTTCTCACCCTTGGAACCATTGTCCTTTATTTATGCCTAGGAAGTGCTATTAAATTTCATAATGGAGGCCATTGTGCTGGCTTGGGGACCAGATGAATCACAATGCCATTCACCAGGAAGAGGTGAAAAGTGGGCAGGCCGGCTTGTGATGAGACCTCCTGTTCCAAGGACTTCTTAATTTTTCTTTCAATTGTCTATTGGACCATATCCCTGGTGTGGTGGCCATGATGGGAATGCCACTTCACTTGCTTCCTTATGATCATGGTAGGCTGGCTCTTGATGAGACACCCTATCCTCCTTCTGCCATATCATAAAATTATTAGTGAAATATATAAATCTTTTTTTCTTTTTCATATATCACTTTCCTACTTATATATAAAGGATGGCTCAGCACTCCTTAAGAGTAGGGATGGTGGAAGAAGTCTAGACATCTCAATAGAAAAGAATATGCCCTTATTCCTTATTCCATGAGTAAAAATCAAAGAAAGTTAATAAAATTTGGGGAAGAACCAACATGATAAGGATGATCGATCATATTAATTCTAGTGATAGTAAGACAACAAATTCATGTTATTGATTATGTCCCTTTTTCCTTTTTCTTATCATTACCAAACAATTTCTTAAAAGAATGAAAATTTCTTTTGATTTGCTGATTCCAGTAAGCTTTAATTTGTATGATTTTGTATAAATAGTATGTTTTCCTTTAGAAGAGTCATCAGAAAATCTTAAAATGTTGGTCTAAAACAAAAATAATCCACTCAAAATGCGTCGTTCCTTTAGAAAGGAGCAACAGAAACAATCTGCAGAAATGTTGTTCCTTTGGAAAGGAACAACAAGAAAACAATCTACAAAAAGTGTTGTTCCTTTCGAAAGGAACAGAAAAAAGAATCTGCGAAACTGTTGTTCCTTTCGAAAGGAACAACAAAACAATTTGCGAAACAACGAAAATAAACAGCACGACTGCGGTTCCTTTCAAAAGGAACAACAAAAACACTCTCAGCAAAGCTGTTGTTTCTTTCGAAAGGAATAACGAAAATGTTATTCCTTTAGAAAGGAACAACAAAAACTCAAAATAAGCGAAACAAACAGAGTTTGAAAAAAAACAAAATTCCAAAAAACAAACAAACAAAACAAATGAAAAATATTTATGTACAAATTTCAAAGGAAAGAAATGATTTAATGAATGGGTGCCGAGGAGGAATTATCCCCTTCAGCCAGAATTTTCATGGTAGAATCTTCCTGTAATTGTTGGTAGAAGGATTCTTGAGTAAGCGGTTTATGATACAATCGTACTCGATGACCGTTCATTTTGAAGGAATGTCCAGATCCATCCATGGTGGTTAATGTAATGGTGCCATTATCATGCAATTTTTGTATCTTTTAAGGTCTGAGCCATCATGTCTGGAGTTTCCCTGAAAATCCTGAAACCTAGAATCATATAGGAGTGCCCAGTCTCCTTCATGGAAGATATTTTCTTTGATAAGGGCATCATGCCATTTTTCTCTCTGTTGTTGAATTAACGCGGTGTGCTAAAGAGAAGAGAGCCTAATTTCATCTAACTCATTAATTTGCTGCAGTCTTTTGGCCTGGGCTTCATTTAAATATAGACCCACCTTTTGGGTTGTTCTTAGTGTCTGAATTTCAAACTCTTTTGGAAAGATGGGCTCTTTTCCAAATACCAATTGATATGGTGAATACCCCGTAGTGGCTCTCCATGTTGTTCGGTATGCCCACAATGCTTCTGGAAATATGTAGGCCCAGTCACGTCTGTGTGAGGCAACATTTTTTGTCAATATGAATTCGATCACTTTATTCGTGCTCTCTACTTGGCCGTTTGCCTGTGGGTGGTATGGGGTTTTAATCTTGTGCTAAATGTGGTAATTCTGTAATGTTTCGGCTAGTTTATTACCTACAAACTGCGGTCCTCCATCTGTGATTATGTCCCTCGTGAGGCCATATCGTACAAATATTTGGAAAATAAATTGTATTACAGAGTCCTCTGTAGCTTTTGAAAGTGCCTCTACTTCAACCCATTTAGTGACATACTCGGTTGCAACTAGGATATATGTTTTTTGGTTTGATGGGGGGTTAATAGGGCAAAAAAAATCGAACGCCAAATGTTCAAATGGTTCAATTACTAGTTTAGGGTTCAAAGGCATTTCGTCAGACTGCTCAAGGCGACCTGCCCTTTGGAAGCTATCACAGGCCTGCACAAATTTTTTGGCATCTTTAAAAGTGGTAGGCTAATAATAGCCTATCCGTAAAACCTTATGGGCGGTTCTACGATCTGCAAAATGTACGCCACACGACCCATCATGGCATGCTTTCAAAATATCAAATACCTCGTGCTCCCGGACGCATGTCCTAATTTGCATATCTAACCCTGTATGAAACAGGTAGTCCCCAATCTAAGAGAATCGAGTACTACGCTGTCTTATCTGCTTTCATTCATTAAGGGTTAGATGTTTAGGTAATTTACCTATTGCCAAATAATTTGCTATATCAGCATACCATGGGATTCTAACAGTAACAACGAACAAATGTTCATCTGGGAAGTGGTCTTCAACTGCTTCTGTATCTGTTGGCTTTGGCATTCTTGACAGAAAATCAGCGACAGAGTTCTCTTTTCTAGGTCGATCTTTAATTGTAATGTCAAATTCCTATAATAAAATAAACCATCTTGTCACTCTTCCATTTGTAACATGTTTATT
This sequence comes from Pinus albicaulis, assembly GCA_034641835.2. Taxonomy (NCBI): domain Eukaryota; kingdom Viridiplantae; phylum Streptophyta; class Pinopsida; order Pinales; family Pinaceae; genus Pinus; species Pinus albicaulis. The sequence continues at coordinate 818,132,152 of CM076584.1, read as the reverse complement.
TGCTAAAAATTTAATGGCAGAGTGATCAGTATATAGTACTATAGGATACCCAGTTATATAATGTCTAAACTTATTTATAGCATGTACTACAGCTAAAAATTCCTTCTCAGTCACAGTATAATTTAGTTCAGTAGGAGATAGATTCTTGCTGATATAATAGATTGCATATGGTTTTTTATCTTCCTCATTCCCAAGCACTGCTCCAATCACTGTGTCTAAGGCATCAGATGAAATTTGGAATGGAAAATTCCAATTTGCCCTCAGCACTGGGGCTGTTGAGACAAGTTTTTTCAGATCATTGAAAGCATTGTCACATTTATCTGTCCAAATAAAATCAACATTTCCAGTTAGTGCATATAAAGGTGCATCTATTCGAGAATAATGTTCTATAAGTCTCCTATAATAACTAGAAAATCCAAGAAAGCTACGTATCTATGTTTGTGTGGTGGGTGTGGGTATTAACAAAATTATCTGAATTTTAGCTGGATCCACTTGAATTCCAGATGCTGAAATATAGTGCCCTAAGATGACTCCCTCGGTCATCATCATATGACACTTTTCATGGCTTAAACAAAGCCTAGTGTCAATACATCTTTGCAACACCTTTTCTAAATTTTCTAATGCTAGCTCAAAATCATCTCCGTAAGGTGTGAAGTCATCCATATATACTTTGAACCCTTCATTTATTAAATCTGAAAAGATGATGAGAATGGCCCTCTAAAATGTAGCAGGGGCATTTCATAGGCCGAAGGGTAAGACTTGGTAGGCAAATTTCCCCCAAGGACAGGTAAAAGTAGTTTTGTCTTAGTCTTCAGGGGCAATCTGGATTTGATTGTACCCACTGAAGCCATCGAGGAAAGAAAATAATTTCTTTCCTGCCAATGTGTCTAATACCTGGTCAATGAAAGGAAGGGGAAAGTGGTCTTTCTGGGTTGTCTTGTTAAGTTCTCGGTAATCTACACATATTCTCCACTTCCTGTTCTTCTTTGGTACCACTACTAATGGAGAGACCCACTTGCTATCAGATATTGGGTAAATGAAATTGACATCCAATAATTTTTGTAATTCAACTTTCACAATATCTTTAAGGTGAGGGTTTAGTCTTCTTTGGGGTTGGTGAATAGGTCTCGCATCTTTTTCAGTATAGATGTGGTGTGTGCATAATTGGGGGTCGATTCCCTTCATGTCTGGGTAATCCCATGCAAAGGCTGCTTTGTGTTTCCGTAGTAATTGGAACAACTTCTCTTCTTGTTCAGTAGTCAGATTTTTGTTAATGTTTAGATTTTTTCCCGGCTCAATTTCTACAATCTTACTATTGTACACAGAAGTAGTGGGTATTACTTGATCAGGGATGTCTTTCAGAGGATCTTCTTATTCTTTATTATCAAATGCTACCTTGATCATGTGACATTGTAGATGGGATCTGATTTGTGGTTTATTAATAAAACTATTAATGATATCATCCTTTGTTTGGTCTTTAAAATCAAGGGAATCTTCTACAGTTAGAGGTGATCTTATATTTTCCATAAGATATGATACAGGTTGTTTTCTTGTTTTTATTATTGATAGGCTTGGTTGGGCTGGGGGATATAAAGATAAATTCTTGACATAGTTTCCCCTTGTTATTATCATGTTGCCTTGTCGACATCCAATATAAGCATCAGCTGTTGCCAACCAAGGTCTACCTAGGATTAACAGGTGTCCATCTAGCCGGTTCTTTGGGTTGATAACCAGGAAGTCAGCAGGGTATTCCTAGGAATCTATGGATACCATTACATCTTGTAGTGTACCTTCTTGCTTGACTACCGATTGGTCAGCCAACTCTAATAAGGTTTTTGTTGGTTCCAGTGATGTAATGCCAAGTTTTTGACAGGTGGTGGTTATTAAGATATTGATTGCAGCTCCCAAATCAACTAAGGCATTTGGGAACAATTGCCCATTTATTTGCACCATCACTATAGGATTTCCTGGGTCTTCATATTTTACAGGTGTTTCCATTCCTGATAATAAGTCAGATATAGTACCGAATATTTGGACAGTTGGGTTGGTGGTTGTTCTCCTCTTTGGCTTCTTTATACATAGTTCCTTAATGGTTTTTGCATAAATAGGGATGTCTTGGATAGCTTGGAGGAGAGGGATTTTTATACACAAATTTTTTAATTCTCCCAGAAGATCAAAATAAGGATGTTCTAATGGGTGCGATATGATTAATCTTTCTGGGAATGGTGGAGAAGAGGTTTTTGCTTGTTGTTGATTTTGTTGTTGAACCACCTTCTATTTTTGTAATGTTTGTTCTAGAGGTAACGAATCTTCAATATGAAAATTTTTTTCTCTCTCTGTTTCTACTATACGCCTAGACCTTAATTGGAGGTCATTACACTCCCTCATTTAAATCTCTAATTCTGGTGGTTCCATTATTTGGACAGACTGAACTGGCCTATTGTTTGGGTTTGGGTTGGGCTGGGCTGGGAGTTGTGGTCTTAAGTTGGTCTGGGGATTTGTATAGGGAGCTGGCAGTGTAGGTTGAGAGGGGAATTGTTCCAACTAGCTGATTTGTAGGTCTTTGCCAGTTTTACTACCAGGCCTGACTCTACGAAGTAAAGGGGGACCATTGTGTTGGATAGGCATTTTTTTTCCAAAACGGTGGGCAGAAAGGGAAATTTGGCCAATTAGTTTGATTTGTTTGATTTGGCCATGAAGATGTAGGGAATGGCTGTTGTGACCAATTGGGGAAAGGTGGTTGATTTTGCCAAATTCCATTATATTTCTAAGCATTGTATTGAGGAGGCTGAAAAGAAGAAAATGGATCAGTTGGCATACCTGATTGTCGTGGCTGCCATTGTCGGCACTGATTAAGTAGACATACCACTTCTGATTCTTCTTCTGCTTCCTTATAGACTGATTTTAGGCTAGGAGGTGAGGGACATCCTTCTGTGGGGTGATATTTCGTGCAAATGGTGAAAATTTTGATTACATCCACCGAGCACTCTTTGTGGTTGTGTTTCTTCCTACATCTAAGACAGAATACTGCCAAATTTTGCTTTGCTTTTGCTTGCTTTTGTTTGGCTTGCATAATTTCGAACTGCATTGTTAGAGTCCGTAGTATATCTATTTTAAAATCTTCCAGTAGGTTTCCAATATCTGCATGAGTTACACCTTCATTGGAGGTCTTATTGTCCCTTGTAATCATGTCACGTTCTGTTTATTTTAGCCTTGTGTTTCCCCTCGAACTCCAGATACACAAATCAATGATGTTAGCATATATTTCCTGATATATATCACCTTTTCCCATAATATTCAATGTTTCAACCCATTTATCTTTCGTTCCCCTAATTAATGTAGTTTTTAGCACATTATCAGGTAAGGGTAAGGATGCAGAAGGAGATCTCTTAAGATTGTATTGAAACTGTTCCACATATTCTTCTAGGATTTCATTCGGTTTTGCTGTCATTTGAAATATTTCATCTTTTAGTTCCCAAGAATTGCAATAATCTTGATATTTCTTTAAAAACGTAGCTTTCATCTGATCCCAATCAGTTATGACACCCCCACCTAGCCCCATAAACCATCGTAATGCTGCTTCTTTTAATGTGGAAGGAAATAGTTTTAATTTTTGGGGATCGACGGTATAGTCATACCCCCTACATAACACATCGAATTCGAACATAAATGCATCTGGATCTTCTGATGTCAAGCTATGAAATGTGGGAATATGTTGAAGGGGAATGGCTTTCATAGGTGCATTAACTGCAGTATCTACTATAGGATATTGTAGTGTGGAAGTTCGCTGGGGTGTTTACTGGTTATGGTTTTGGTTCTGGGCCATTTGGTCAAATATGTGCCAATATCCTTCTGGGATCTTAAGGGAATTCCTAGGCTGACTGGAAGGAGTAGGAATGGCCTTGACAACACTTCCCTAGTCTGGAACATTAAGTATTCCTTGCTAGTCTACTGTTTGAGGAGATTCAGGTCTTTGGTTTTGAATGAGTTTAACAACACTTCCCTTATCTGGATTGCTCACCGGTTGGACTATTTCAAGAGGGGATTTTGGTTCGTCTACTTCTCCTGTTTCCTCTTCTCCTTCACGAAGATTACTAGAGTTCCCTTCCTGTGGAAAAATTAGGTAGGGATTCTCAATTTCTTGGGAATCTTTCTCAATTCCCACTGTTTGATTATGTATCTCAGCAAAGGTTTTAGATGGTGATTCTGGGGCCTGAAGGGAACTAGTAGGTTGTCTAGAGATAACTCTCCTAGGTCCTACTGATGGCCGAGATTCAGTATTTTTAAGGATTTCGTCAATGAAATTTGTTCGCCCAAGGGTCACCGGTCCCTTAGGTTTTTTGGTTTTAGGAGTAATTTTGTTTTGTTTAGCTAGTTTATTCATTCAAGAAAACAAGCCTTCATTCCTACCTAAAGAAAGGAGCTTACCTAATTCTACTATGAAGCGGGCTGTGAGCAAGTATGTTCCTTGCCCGGTGTGTAGGTTCTTACCTTCCATCTTTAATACCCAATTCTTCGCGAGTAGAAGAAAACCAATTGTGCATCACTCCTTTGGAATGGCATACACTCTCCCCAGCAATGGCACCAAAATGTTGAGGCATAAAAGTTATATTTTAAACACCTAATTATCCTACATTAATTATCAATCTGGGAGTGACTTTTTATTTCAAGAGTGTACTATGTTTGAGACTGCAATTAGCTAAGAGTAATGCTATGAAAGATGTAGTACAATATTCTAGATACAAGAGTAAACGGATGCTTGTAAAGAAATATAATTACAGTAACATGAATGGAAATACTCTGAAATATTAACTACTCACTCTGCAAAGCATCAATTAGGGATACAGTAATAATAACTCATTCCCCTAGAAATCGATGCAACTGAAATCACACTCAGACAAGGCAATCAATATGGGAACTTGGAAGCATTAACCAATGTTCTCTATAGTTGACGGTCCTGTGCTTTAAGAAATCAAAATGAAATTGAACTTGAACTGCTTGCTGATGAAAATAACTAAGCAGAACTTCTTCTAATAGCAAGAATTGGAAAGTAACAGCAATTTGTAATTCCTATGTGTACACAGCAACTGTAAACAATCTCTCTGCAAATCTAAACCTAACAAATTAGAAATGAAAAAAAAAACAGTAATTGAACAACAAACAGTAATGGAACAGAAAATATAAACTTAATGCAATCAGGTAACAAATCTTATTAAACTCCAACCCTGTCGACATCCAACACTATGAAATAGTCAATCGAAATGAACCATAAACCAATGGAACAACAACCAGAATTAAGTATAGAATGACAAAGCTTTATAAGAGATAGCAAGATGAATAAAACAATAAATACGATCCTTTCTAAGATGGAATAGAAGTGCAATTCATTAACGCTCACAGCAAACCCGAACTCATTTCAACAGCAATCAAACAACTCTATAATCGTAATGAATCTAAACGCAATTATCACACAACAGTAAGCAAAGGATAGAAATAAAAACAGCAGAGTAATTCCACCAGGGTCGAGCCCTTAGCACCAGTGAAACACTACTGGGTTACTTCAAAACTTGAAAGATGAAATAAAATGTGCCTTTATATTAATCGAGCATAAAATTATTACAGAGATCACTCCCTAAAGCCAAGAGTCAATAAAACGTAATATTACAAAAGAAATGTTTTGAATCAAAGGATCTCCCTCCACAATCACTAAAGGCGTTACCTTATATAACAGACCCTGACGGACAAGACAAGGAATGAGATGAGGATTGAATAGCGATCCCTCAGGATCGAAGGATCCTGAGGGACTCACTTCCCTTATTTTAGCTGTCACTTGATTTCCTTTGACCGAAGCCGAGCTGTCCCCTACCTTTTATTAGCGATGCGTCTGGATTTCCTTGTCTTTGGCAGGATTTGGTCCAATGCTGGAGGAGCAACAGTTGAATTTATTTTAGCCTCACCTCTGATATAGCTGTTCACTTCAACTAATTCCTGTTTTTAGCAATAAAAGACAGTTCTTAGTCATATTTTACAATAAACATAAATCTTCACAATTCTACTGTAATTCTTGTAATAAATCATATTTCTAAGGTAAAAAGAATTATGTTTAAAGTAAAAGAATGAGAAAACACATAGTGAATTCATACCTTTTCCACTGCTCAACACTTGGAAGTCCTGTAAATGGAAAGATGTTGAAACATTATTTTTCCTAGTCTAAAGATTCTTTTTACATCATTGTTAATATCACAGTCAACATAGTTTGGATTGGATGTTTTTCTAATCAAGGTTGAAGCCCGCAAAGAAGGCCCTAAGACATGGTCAACAGATCATCAAAATATGTTTGAAGTAGAAAAGGAATCAGATTACAGATTTCTCAGAAATGTAGATGAAAAGGCCCAATGGATAAGGCTATTGATCACAGGTTGTTGACACTTCAATGCATGGAAGTGCCATCCCCAATTGGAGCCACTGTTAGGGTCCTATATTTCATAGGATCTCAAGATGATTGAGTCTTTTCTATCTATTGAATTTCTTTCGTAAAATGATTTCCAATCTGCAAATAATTTTCAAAATAAAAAAAGTGAAATAACACAAAAAATCAAAAGAGGGTATACATTATAAATAAAAAGATATAAGATGTGAACCCCATAAAAAGAAGAAAAAATAAATTCTAAAAGTGTCGCACATTCAACTGCCACCACTCTTAGTTTAGTTTACTTCTGCAAATAAATTGTGTGCATCTTGTTCAAAATGCCATAATAGTTCAATAAAATTCAATCATATAGTTTAAGCATGATTGAATTATATTTAAATTTCTTGTTGATAAGTAGTTGAATTATTTTCAAAATTATAAGGTAGGATATGGATGCAAAAGAGTAAAAGTTAAATGTTAGGAAAATTATGATTTTTGTAGGCACCCATGTCAATAAAATGTCAAGTGTTAGATGCTCTAAACAAAGAAGGTGAAATAAAATGTTAGGGAAATGATAAAGAAAGAGAAAAGCTTCATTCTGTATTAAAAGGATTTGATTCGGGCTTCTAGTCTAAATGCGCCTATTTGAAAACTTATTTATATGGTTTAACTCATATCTCAAAATCATAAAACCATACAATTTATCCCTTTTTACTTCCATTTTCTCTAAGTCATTCCCTTTTTTTTTTTTATTCCCGCATATTCAAATTACTTTTCCATGGACCAAAATGCCAAAAACCAATGATTCCCCTCCCCTATGCGATCAAGTGGTACCCAGCCTTCCTAACACATCATCTTTCCTTTTTTGGTAAATTTTTCGCCTTTTTCCTTTATATAATACACTTTTAAACTTCCGGCGTGTTGTTTTATATGCCCGACCCCACCGTTCAAAGCCATTGCGTAAGTCACCCTCATATTCCTCACGATCTCATAACACTCATTTATATCTGACGGCTCATGTGGATTTTCGGCCCTACTCTGTCATCCAAAGTTTATCACTAGGGGGCGTCCGAAAAGAATTTTTTTCCAATACTGCCTCAACCATTCGTGTCACCCTCACAAGACTTTGGACCCCCCAAGCATGAAACCATAAACCACCATACCCCCGCCCCCCTCTTCGAAAACCATTTTCTAAATTCAGTTGTTTGAAATGATCATTACACCACGCGCACGTCATTTCCCGTTTTCCAATTAAAATCCCTCCCTCCATAGTGTCGTTAAAAAATTGATTTTCTATCTGTTAAAGTTGTTCCCTTGAACGAAAATATAATTTTTCCCATTATTAAGCCCACTCACCTCCCTGCAAACACTTTTTCTCATTACATGTTGTTTTATTTTTCTGTTGCAGGTGATTAACGGAACCAGAAGCACTATAATTACTTGAAGCTACACCCGACTCCACTGTTCTTCATTCCTCTCTTATTTCTTGCTCCCTGCATATTTTCTCCCCTTTTCCCACTATCAGCTGCAGTCATTATGCCTCCCAAAGGCAAAGGTTCCGAAGAAAATGTCAATCTCTTGATTTTTCCTCCTTAGGACCTCCATCATATCCCTATCGCTGACAGAGACTATCAAATTTATGAGACACACTCTAATATAAATATCTTTGAGATGTATTATTGGCCGGAAGACCAATGGATCGATAAAAATGATGAAATCTACTGCAGGGTGATTAAAATATCCATCCCAGATGAAGAGAAATGGGAACAGTTGACCGATTTACTGGATTAAAACAATAAATTTGACAAAGGAAAAGATCTGCTAGATCATCGACCAACACGTTAGCAAAAGGTGGTCCACGTCTTAACTGTCCCACTACATCAAAATTTCAGTTGCACAACATATCCCACCGAGCCATAATTCAACGAAAGTTAGGGTTTTTAATTCACAAATTTGTTAAGAAACTCTATTATTGTATTAATATTGTGTAAATATTTTTTTATAAATACTTCATCATTTGAAGTATCAAAGGTCGATTAATTGATAAAAGAATCATTATCATCTTTTAGAGCATTAGAAGCTTTTCAAAGCACTGGAGCATCAATAATAAATAGACCATTCACAGGATTATTGTGGCTTAAATAATGGTGATGTTTTTCTTCTATAATTTTGTTTCACTATTATCCTTCACTGTAATCACCTAAATTCTAATTGTAAAACAAAACGTTTGATGAATAGGATTTACTTTTGAATACCTTATTCTGGTTGTTTTTACAATTGTAATGTTTTCTCTTGAAGGTAAACTAAAAAATTCTTAATTGCTTTTTAGTTCTACTGAATTTTTGTCATTTTTCTGTCATAAATCTAGTTATAAACTCAAAGAACTAGTAAATATTCCTAGATTTCCCTGTGTTTACTCTGTTAAGAATTTGATGCAACTGTCCAGTAATTTTATGACTCCATTTCCCAATAGACATTAATCCATTGAACACAATCAATTTCCCGAAACCCAAAACAAATTCAAAACTCAAGTAAAATCATAACTAGCCTAAAAAATATTTAAAAAAAGCTATATCTTATAGAGAGAGCACTCTCTAAATCTAGGAAGGTGAGGTCTTGGGTTCCAAAGTTGGTTTAATGTTAGCCTATGTGATTAGTTCTCACAATCTCTTGCAAATTACATAACACTAACTTGTGTCTCCTTCGTTAAATTACATGTTTCCTCATCACAAGAGGAAAATAAAATCCCAATTACTCAAATGCAACCTCATGGGATATATTAGCTTTGAATTCTGAAGTTTTCCTAGCTTGAAAGCTGTCTGAAGGGAATCCAATGTAGAAACGTAGTGCCATTAGCAGAAGCATCACGCCTCTCCAGCAGAAGCATCGTACCTATTCAGAGGTGAATTTGACCCACTTTAAAGCATCCATTTGCAATTATGAAGGCTATTCTAGGTAGCCCTATGTGTCTACTTTCTAATTCACCTTCAAAATTGAGAAAAACCCAAGGGGAAGTCCTTCAAAAATTTATTCCCCCAACCTCACTCCAGAAGCGCCACGCCTAGTCAAAATCACTGGCATAAACATGAAAAATAGGCAGTTTTTTGGAATTTTCTCCACAACCAGGCTGTTTCATGAAAAACCAGGACCTGATCTAGAATGTAAAAGTGAAAATACATCCAAAAACATAATCCATTCTTCATTGGAGTGCTTTTAAAGAAAGTGTCATGCCGTTGTGCGACACTTTTGTGAAAACAAAATTTCCAAAATTTCCAAAAAATCACCAAAAATTTTTAAAATTCTCAAAATATCTCAAAATTTGTTTTATGAAACCTGTGGATGATAGTCTAAACAAACAAGGATGCCTCATCAAGTAGGTCCAAGTTATCCTTTTCCTTGAGCTTCATTTGGGCTTCCTTGAGATTTTTTTTCAATTGCTTCAGCCTAATTTGGGAAATTTTGTTTTTGGTGCAACAATGGTTTTCCATATGCCTCTAGGGGTAATTTTACTTTTTGGCTTTCTTCAGAAGCCTATCAAGATGTCCATTCACCCTATCAAGCCAATACTCTCTATCTTGATTGATTTTAGCAGGAATTAATTCATCAAAAGTTTTCTAACCTGATGTAGGAGCTGATTCTTTTACTTTCTGAAGCACCCTCTTGAGACCTCTTGTCCTTGGTCTCCTTACTTTTGTTTCAACTTATGTATCCTTCACATGATCATCAAGATCTTTACCTTTACCTTTATTTGCATCAATATGCACCTTTGGCTCATCTTGGAGTAGTTGTTTCACTTTTAGCTGTAGATTCTCTTGTTGTAAGAAGGTGATCTGAAATTTTTCCATTGAGAAATCTCCCTCAACTTTGATATCTCTTCATTTTTTTCCTTTATGATTTCCTTAGCTGAATTTTTCTTCACATGTTCTGCCATGTCAACCTCTAGGGGTGCTTTTTCATCATGCTGCTACAATTCTGACTCACCGTCATGACTATGTGGCTGCTCTATTGTTTGTCTTTGCTTAGGTGTAACTTTAGGTGCAAGTATACCTTTGATGGTCTTAGGAGAAAAAACCATCCTCTTACCCTTCTCATAGGTTTGAGTGATCTCAACCCTAGGGACTTTTGAAACCTCTGCTTGCCTACTTGAAGAGCCAAACACCTTTGGCTACGCTGATGATGTGCTATTAATAATAGGTGGACTAGTAGCAGGCGTTGATGCTACTTTCTCCATGAAAGTTTCCCAGGTCATATTTTTTTTCCTGAGAGTTGGTGCAAACAACTAGTTTTACCAAACCATGATGGATTAAACAAGGATGATGATTTTTACCTTTTCTTTGTACCTTTTCCGCCATTTTGACCAAACTCTTGCATAAATAGTTAGACAAATTGAGTGATTTGGTGGCTCTGAAGTGTATTAGTAACCTGACATGGTATTGGTACAATCTTGAAAATATCCCTTCGCATGTAAAATATTTTCATGGTTAGCTTCATTAATGGGGAATATTATCAAGTAAGTGCCTGAAAGGGAAAAAATTCTCGGGTTCATCTATGCAATGAGGTTTTAAGAGCATTGGGTTGTTCTCAAGGTCTAATTGCATGCCTTTTAACCAGACTTCTCCTTCATTTGGAATACATGTTACTGAAGTGATGATATCTGCTGATAGAGTGAATTCAATTCATTGTATGATAGCCTTTTCTCTGTTGAATTTAGTGGAAAAAAGGATAGTCAATTGAGCATGACAGCCTACCTCCATGATTCTCTCTCAAAAAATCAAACATCCACTATTTTCAAAAAATATTTTGGCATAAAGGGAAGCATTGAGTTATTGAAAAGTGGATGGATAAAACCTGGAATGATGGCCTCCCTTGTGAACCTTATTTTCACCCTCCATAGTGCTTGTGAACAGGATAACACCCTAGCTAGATGAAGTGAGTAGGGAAAGTGAATTTTGGGAAAATAGTGGATAGGGATAGGGTGAATTTAGGGGCTATGATGAGGTATAAGGAAGCTAAGGAAAATTCCTAAAAAAATTTAGGAGGTAGGGTGATGTGTTATATTAAGGCTACAAGAGAAATTTCTTGAAATAGGTATGAGGAGATTGACCAAAATGTGAAAACATAGGGATTTCCTAGTTTTTGTTGTGGAAATGTAGTAGGAAATTAGGGTTTTGATGAAAACAATGGTAAAGAGGGTTGTGAGTGATAGAGAGTGTTAGGGTAGGGTATGTGGAATATATGTGAAGGTATTAGATGGTGGGATGAGGGTTTTAAATAAATAAAACTAATTAAGAATGGGAGGCCCTAAAAACGTAGTGGAGCAAAACCCTAAGGAGAGAAATAACTCATATGCTAAGGAATTGACTTGAAAAAGGTATTGAGATTATCCACTTACTGATAAGGATGGAACAGAAGCTTGGTGAACCTTTTTTGAAGTTTGAATGGTTAAATTGGAGGCTAAAACCCAAAAGCGTAGTTCCTTTGGAAGAAACATAGCGCAGTGGTAGAAACGTACCACCAGCACCCATAAACATGGCACCAATACTTAGAAATGTCGCGCTGCCTTCCAGAAGTTTAGCAGAATGAGTTTGCTTGCAAATTTATTTGGTTTTCTTCCACCTTTGGAAGTTGTAGAGTATTCTGAAGGTGAGAGAGGAGTTCTATTGAAAAAGAGAGGATAAAATGAGTTGAGGAAATCACCTTTTCCCTTTATAACATTATAAAACACCCTTTTTTGTCTTTTAGTGAAACCATGATCTTTTGAGAAAAAAATTGTTTTTTTTGAACAATTTGACAATTTAAAAAGCTTTAAGAGAAGACAAATTGTTTTTCTTTATTTTCCTATCTATGATAACTCTCTTTGAAGATAAATTCTATGGTGAAAATGACTCTTTTCTCACCTTCTTTATAACCTTATTTTGGACATTTATGGTGGCGAAACAAAAGACACCTAGACACCTTGACAATTTTAGCAAAGTTCGGGATGAACTTCTAAAAAAGTTTACTTTTCCAAGAGAGGAATGAATTTCCTTCTTGTTCCTTGGTAGGTATATCTTCTGAATAACATTAACTCTATTATGATCAACCCTTATCCCATCCTTTGATATGATATGTCCAAGCAATTTTCCAGAAGTTAGAGAAAAAATACTTCTAGTGGGGTTAAGAGAGATACCAAATCTTCTACATTTCTATAGAATTTTCTCCAAATACTTCAAATGATCTTCCTCTATTCTTGAAAACATAGTTATGTCATCCAAGTAGACCAAAACTGATCTATCTTTCTCCTCAGCAAAGGTAATGTCCATTGTTTTTTGAAAAATCACTCCTGCATTCATCAAACCAAAAGGCATCTTGGCATACATGAATGTCCCCCATGGCATGGTAAAAGCAGTCTTCTCTTGATCTTCAGGGTGTACCATTATCTGATTATAACTTGAAAATCCATACAGCATGGAAATCCTTTGAGAGCCAACAATATTATGCAAAATCTGATCCATCTTGGGAAGAGGGTAGTTGTCCTTCAAGGAATCCTTGTTCAAATTTCTAAAATCAATACAGATTCTGATCTCGCCACTCTTCTTTCTGAGTGGTCCCAGATTAGAAAGACACTTTGAAAATATTATAGGAACAATGATCTTTTCATCAAAAATTTTCTTAATATCCTTCTCAATCAGTGGCATAAGCATGGGTTAATCCTTCTGTTGGAGAGGTAAATCCCCTCTGTGGACAAAGGTGATCCCTACTAGCCTAGATCGGGTCTAGCAACAACCGAGTCATGCTAAGACGCAGGTTCCTAGTTACAAAAGACCAAGATGTGACAAGAGGCCTACCTTAAGTCCCACGCTATTGTTGCTTGCAGAGAAGATGGGAAAACATGCTCGGGTTCATCTATGCAATGAGGTTTTAGGAACATTGGGTTGTTCTCAAGGTCTAATTGCATGCCTTTGAACCAGACTTCTCCTTCATTTGGAATACCTGTTACTGAAGTGATGACATCTGCTAATAGAGTGAATTCAATTCATTTTATGATGACCTTTTATCTGTTGAATTTAGTGGTAAAAAGGATATTCAATTGAGCATGACAGCCTACCTCCATGATTCTCTCACAAAAACTCAAACATCCACTACTTTCAAAACATATCTTGGCATAAAGGTAAGCATTGAGTTATTGCAAAGTGGATGGATCAAACCTGGAATGATGGTCTCCGTTGTGAACCTTATTTTCACCCTCCATAGTGCTTGTGAACTGGATAACACCCTAGCTAGATGAAGTGAGTAGGGAAAGTGAATTTTGGGAAAATAGTGGATAGGGATAGGGTGACTTTAGGAGCTATGATGAGGTATAAGGAAGCTAAGGAAAATTCCTAAAAAAATTTAGGAGGTAGGGTGATGTGTTATATTTAGGCTACAAGAGAAATTTATTGAAATAGGTATGAGGAGATTGACCAAAATGTGAAAACATAGGGATTTCCTAGTTTTCTTGTGGAAATGTAGTAGGAAATTAGGGTTTTGATGAAAACAATGGTAAAGAGGGTTGTGAGAGTTAGGGAGTGTTAGGGTAGGGTATGTGGAATATATGTGAAGGTATTAGATGGTGGGATGAGGGCTTTAAATAACTGAAACTAATTAAGAATGGGATGCCCTAAAAACGTAGTGGAGCAAAACCCTAAGGAGAGAAATCACTCATATGCTAAGGAATTGACTTGAAAAAGGTATTGAGATTATCCACTTACTGATAAGGATGGAACAGAAGCTAGGTGAACCTTTTTTGAAGTTTGAATGGTTAACTTGGAGGCTAAAACCCAAAAGCGTAGCGCCTTTGGAAGAAACATAGCGCAGTGGAAAAAACGTACCACCAACACCCATAAACGTGGCACCAATACTCAGAAACGTCGCGATGCCTTCCAAAAGTTTAGCAGAATGAGTTTGCTTGCAAATTTATTTGGTTTTCTTCCACCTTTGGAAATTGTAGAGTATTCTAAAGGTGAGAGAGGAGCTCTATCGAAAAAGAGAGGATAAAATGAGTTGAGGAAATTGCCTTTTCCCTTTATAACATTATAAAACACCCTTTTTTGTCTTTTAGTGAAACCATGATCTTTTGAGAAAAAAATTGTTTTTTTTGAACAATTTGACAATGTAAAAAGCTTTGAGAGAAGACAAATTGTATTTCTTTATTTTCCTACCTATGATAAATCCATTTGAAGATAACTTCTATGGTGAAAATGACTCTTTTCTCGCCTTTCTTATAACCTTATTTTGGACATTTATGGTGGCGAAAAAAAAGACACCTAGACACCTTGACAATTTTACCAAAGTTTGGGATGAACTTCTAAAAAAGTTTACTTTTCCAAGAAAGGAATGAATTTCCTTCTTGTTCCTTGGCGGGTCTATCTTATGAATAACATTAACTCTATTATGATCAAACCTTATCCCATCCTTTAATATGATACGTCCAAGAAATTTTCCAGAAGTTAGAGAAAAAAATACTTCTATTGGGGTTAAGAGAGATACCAAATCTTCTACATTTCTGTAGAATTTTCTCCAAATGCTTCAAATGATCTTCCTCTATTCTTGAAAACATAGTTATGTCATCCAAGTAGACCACAACTGATTTATCTTTCTCCTCAGCAAAGGTAATGTCCATTGAACTTTGAAAAATCGCTCCTGCATTCACCAAACCAAAAGGCATCTTGGCATACATGAATGTCCCCCATGGCATGGTAAAAGCAGTCTTCTCTTGATCTTCAGGGTGTATCATTATCTGATTATAACCTGAAAATCCATACAGCATGGAAATCCTTTGAGAGCTAACAATATTCTGCAAAATCTGATCCATCTTGGGAAGAGGGTAGTTGTCCTTCAAGGAAGCCTTGTTCAAATTTCTAAAATCAATACAGATTCTAATCTCACCACTCTTCTTTCTGAGTGGTCCAAGATTAGCAAGCCACTTTGAAAATATTATAGGAACAATGATATTTTCATCAAAAAGTTTCTTAATCTCCTTCTCAATCAGTGGCATAAGAAATGGGTTAATCCTTCTGTTGGAGATGTAAATCCCCTCTACGGACAGAGGCGATCCCTACTAGCCCAGATCGAGTCTAGCAACAACCGAGTCATGCTAAGACACAGGTTGCTAGTTACAAAAGACCAAGATGCAACAAGAGACCTACCTTAAGTCCCACGCTGCTATTGCTTGCAGAGAAGATGGCGCTTCCATCCTTTGCTTTGGCAGATCACAATTCTCTCGCTTAGCATGTTCGAACACCTACACGTACACGAAGAAATAACACACAACGTAAAACCTAATACATGCAACCTTATATTAGTCAAAGAAGATATAATTCATAACATAAGACATGAACATATGAATGGAACCATAATCGAAGTCGCTTATTATTAATCACAACGAAAAAAAGATACAACCTGAGCTCTGACGTTGGATCTTCCTTCGGCAGGTCAACCGTGGAGCATGTCTCGATGAAGCTCGTCAGGATGGGACAAGGCTCTCTCTCTTCGGCTGTCTGACGATAGTCTCCTTACTACTGAATCATCTCTACTCAGGCTAGCTTGCAAAGGGAAGATGACAAGCTTATATAGATGGTGGAAGGGGAGTTGGGATCCCTACAATGATGGGATTGGCCCTATCCTCAAGGAATCTTCCATGATATGTGGAAAACCACTTCCCCTACATGGAGATCCGGAGCCAAACCTCCCAACTCATTTTAGAGACTCGTTCAGGAGTTGGTTGGAATCAAACTTCCGCCATTTATTTTTAAAAAATAATCCTTATTAAGCTCGGTGCGAGTAATACACTGGGATAGAATTCCGGTTGGAGCTCCCTCTTTGGTGGATTTCCCCCACTGGCGTGAGGGCTGAACTAGATGGTCACTCCAAGGCCAAAAGGTCTATTTTTAGGGCTTTTTACAGGAAAATGTCTTCAGAGGAATGATTTTCCTTGTCAAGGGGGATGCCATGAAAGTGGTTTCAGGTCATGTCACTGCTCACAGGTCACGGAAAAGGCCCTCCAATGTGCAGGATGGGGGATTGCAGGGACGGTGACAAATTAATGTGTAATAGATGCCCCCTAAAGCATGAGGCCCGAGAGAGAGAGAGGGGTGAAATTCTTTACGAGTACATGTCCAATTGAAAACACTGCCGTCGGAAAACCTGCATACTGAAGTACAACTGATATCTCAAATACATGATGTGTGGTATGGGTGTAGCCATCCATAAACAGAGTGTACAATAATCAAGATCCAAGCTATGGATGTAGCCATCCAGAACGAATCAATAAGTAGACTCAGGTATGGTCGTAGCCATCCAATCAATGAGTCATGTAACCAATGATGATAATCCACAAAAATCCGCAGCTTGGATTCCATCAGGCAAAATCCAGGGTCTTACGCTCCATCTCAACCTGAACAGGGTACAAGTTCAAGCATGTGAATAAGTGAGCTGAAGTCGAACATGCAAGAACATCGTCTGATTACCAGCCAATGATGAAAGTTGTTAAAAAACGTGAGAGGTATCACCAATAATGACAATGGCCCTCAAGGTACTATACGTACAATCCACGGAATGTGAACAGTGAGCTGGCGTCGAACACCCACAGAATCATCCGATCAAAGGTCAATGATGAAAACCTTGCGTCGAATGCAAAGAACCTACCATTGAGGCATGTAGGCTCCAAGGTACCGAAAAGGAGTCTCTAGATCAACTTCGTGGATAATGAGCTAAAGTCGACAGGAATTGACCTTGATCGAAGGTGGGCCATAGTGTTTCCCACATCATCGACACGAGATAGAGGAACATAATGTTTGTGAATCAGGATCGAATGAGAATCAAAGGAGGGTTGAAATTGCAGAGGTCAACTTCTCTTGAACATATCGGTGGCACGAAAATGGATTTGGCAGTATTTGACATCAAAAGATCAGAGGTCATGGTGACGAGGCAAGGAGCAGATGAGAGGTCAAAAGGGATCACCCAAACCCATGGAGGCAAGCAGAAAACGAGATGAGATGTCCCCAACCTGAAATGAATGCAAACAAGTGCAATGTTCAAGAGTGACATACTGCCGACACGACGATGATATTGGTTCCATTTTTTCCCCACCATTTCTGGCAAGTAACCCAATTATTTTTGAAAACAAGCTTGAAGGGGATAACATATGCTTGTGATATAATTTCGTTCTTCGGACGAATCCATCCTAGTACATTTAACGAGCCCTAGGAAGGAGAAACTCGAGCAACGTCATTACGACTAAATCCAATGTCATCAGGTTTTAACGAGTCTAACAGAGGAATAACTTGGCGTATTTTCATCTTTAGAGAGTTTGAAAATACAACGCAAAAGTAAACTCCAACAGTCCCTTTTCGTAGATAGTTCCTCAAATCCGAAAAGGTAGAAAAATGTGTCTGAGAAAACCTCCTAGTCGCAATAGGCTAGGGTATTCATTTTTTGTAAATAATATATCCCAACCCAAAAAAAGGGTAAACGTATACTGGGTAGATGTCGTTTCGCAGCCAATTTAATGAGCTCAAAATGACAAGTGACTCGGCAATATTTTCAGTTTTAGAGCGTCAGAAAAGAGCTGAAAGTTGACTCCTCTTGGAGGAACGAGTGTTATAAAGGGAAGCAACTAGTTTCGGTGATGGTGGAACTACTCATAACAAGATAAAGGTCAAGAGGCTGGCTAACAAGACCACTCATCACAGCGGTTCCTCAGGAATGGGCAAAACAACCAAGTGAAGGCATATGATCGGCCAAGAATATAGTGACGATGGAGTGAGAAAACCAAGGCTCATCTAGCAAAAAAAGGCTGATAAAATGGCAATCACAAGAGGTAAAATGGGAATGGTTTCATTTTTACACAAGCTTGAAATCAGGAAACTCTACTTGAAGTTGGTTTCATTTTTACACAAGCTTGAAACAAAGATAAACTATGCTTGAAACTGGTTTCATTTTTATAGAAGCTTGAAACAGAAACAAACTATGCTTTAAAAATTTAAGCATGCCCCCAACATGGTGACTCAATTCGAGGTACATGCCCCCCAAGCTTCAGTCCATATGAAAGGCAGATGGAGTGAAGGTTCAATTTACGAGATCAAGAGAAATACTGGGATTTTACGAGATCTTACAAAGACTTGAATTGAACAGGAAGATTAATTATTTTAACGATGTTGACACATTAAAAGAAATATCCTCCAAAGAGCCTATTTCATTTTTTAAGGAGCTTGACACAAGAAAACAAATTGTGCTTTGACAACCTTGTTTCATGGTTTAAGGAGCTTGATACAAGAAAACAAACCATGCTCCAACAACCTTGTTTCATTTTTTAAGGAGCTTGACATAGGAAAATGAACTCTGCTCCGGAGACAACTCATCATGATGAATAAGAAGTCACGGCTTCCAAGAATTCCACACCGAATGGGAGAACAACATTTCAGAAATCAGGACCCAATGCCCCCAGCACACTATGCATGACGGCATCATCACTAAGTACAGGCA
Source organism: Pinus albicaulis (assembly GCA_034641835.2). Classification (NCBI taxonomy): domain Eukaryota; kingdom Viridiplantae; phylum Streptophyta; class Pinopsida; order Pinales; family Pinaceae; genus Pinus; species Pinus albicaulis. Next base: position 818,113,239 of record CM076584.1, on the reverse strand, counting down.
TGGGGTAGGTAGCCACATAATTGACATGAGGTGGGGATGGCACAACCAGTGGATAAATATTCGGCAGAGATGATGGTGGACTAGTTTCCATATGAGGACCAAAGAACGTAAGCTAATCGATGGTCACGATCTTTCCTCCATGTGGAAAACAAACCACACGAAAAAGAGAGGAGACAAGTGCTCCCATGGCATAGGTGTAATCGTGCCCTAAGAACAGATTGAAATCCAAGGGGCCTGGAACAACCATCATGTCCATATGGATGATTTTACCTCTCAAAGTAACAGGCAACCTTGGAAGGATCCATAACAGTTGACTAGTTCTTCTGTTAAACGCCAACAAATTCTACGTAACAGGCACAAGCGGCGGCGAACCGAACGCTTGCCAAGTATTTGAGGATAAAATACTAACAGACATGCCTTCATCTATAATGGTGCTGGGTACGACTAGATGAGAGGCCTGTACTATGATCTCAAAAGGCACATAAGACGGAAGGCGATATCCTGCAAATCGACTTTAGTCAAAGGAAGCGACCAAACTACTCGGAGGGGCTACCATCGAACCGAGATGGTATTCCCCTAGTGTTATGGAAGAAGAAGGAGCATCCTCCATGACCTCCATCTCGAAGGCGGGAGGAGTATCCTCTGGGACTTCCATCACGGGAGGCGGAGGAGCAGCTCCTTGAGGTATATGGACAGGAGAATCCTTCTCCAAGTCTGACGAATCTGAAGAAATAAGGAGAACCTGAGGGGTATGAGATCCACTCTCAACAGAAAAGACCTGGTGCACCTCAGACAGGGCCAGTTCAACCGATCCCATGACCAATGGTTGGTCGGGGATGGATTCCTGAATTTGAATTTCCGAGGGAGCGGGATCTACCAAGGATGATTCTTGACCACTCGTAGGATCAGCTGGTGGAGGACTCAAAGAAAGCTATTTGTAACCAACCAGAAGGCATGGCGCAGAAACAACTGAGTTGTCCAAAACTCTCTTGGCTTCATCCATATACGGACAAAGGTGAATGGCATGATGCCCTTCACACAACTTACAGGGATTTGTAATCTTACCCTGCTTCTTAAGAGCCTTACCAACACTAGCTGAAGACGTGCCCCCAACCTGACTCCTGAAAGCCAAAGGCAACGGTGGACGACCATTGGAACATACTTCAAGCACCTTGGGAATGCTAGGGAAATCTCGAAGAAGATGGTTTCCCTGGCACAACATGCAGGGGAACTTGACTTTCCACGAAGGTTTGGGAGGTTTATCAAGAGGAGACTTCTTAGGCGCAATAACCGCAGAGCTAGCCTCTCATTTATCTAACTTCTTCTTCTTTTTCTTCTTCTTCTTCTTCTTATACACCTGGTTACTTGAATCTAGACTTTCACCAGGTGAAGTAGAAGAGGAGGACGCAGAAACAGGCAAAGAAGGGGAGAGGTCCATCTTGGAATCAACATGATGTTGTTTAGGCAGAGGAACTGATTGAACAATAGCCAGGACATTCGGGACCAAAGAGGTTGAAAAAAACCAAACAAGAAACCCAACATTTAACCCAGGAAGGGACAACGTTGCCATATAAGGAGCACCAACATTTCCAAAAGGAGGAAAAGGACCAGGATTCCCTTCGGAGGGGATTCCTTGGTTGGTGAACTCTAGAAAAGTTTCCATCAGAAACGATCTTCAGAATAACACCCTAAGGTAACTAACTTTAACCAGGAATATTTCGTGGGCAGTTAATTTTTTTTTTTTACATTGAAACAAAACTCTACCTTTTCATCTTTTAAGAGTCGATAAACAGGAAAAAGTTGACTCTATCGTTTTCAGATTGGAAACAAGCGTGAAAGGACAAGCGATTGATGATATTTTCAAATTTAGGGAGTCAGTAAAGATCAAACTAACTACTTTGGAACTCTAGGAAAAAGGGTGTACCAGATATCTGTGAACTGCAATATACACCTTGGTTAAAAAATGAAAGAGAAATCAACCAAGGACTTGATGTACGTGCAGGAAATCTCCTCGAATGCTGTGTCTAGTGTATCACAGGTATAAGGTGGTAGACTCGGCTTCCTATGGACAAAGGATAGCAACCTAGTGGGGTCTCCCTTTATATACGCAACGGTACGGGGAGCATGAGTCCATACTAGTGCTATCTAAAGCCAAGAGGTGAACGACAGCTACTAGGTTTAACGACGCCGGAACACGTCACTATCCTAGACCTCTAAATATTTCGTTAATGTTTCAATGCTGCCTTAAGGTAAATTGAATAAATTTTAGATTTGATCTTCAATTATGTTTCAATTTTCAGGCCCTACCGAATATCATCTGACAATCTCCTATATGCAGCTATATGAGAAAAGAAAACTTTTCAATTCGATGAATGCTATCTAGTTAAGGGAAGAACTTCAAACAATGATGCAACAAACAACAACACTGAAAACGAAATTTTTCCAAACTAGATGACTTTCATTATCCAAAAGTAATCTAAAACATCCAATGATGTGAATAATGCAATGTAATCTATGCAAAATTCTCTTCTTTTTTTTTCTTTTTTCGAAAACTATGCAATTGTAATCTATGCACAATTTCCTTTTTCTTTTCAAATGATAAGAATGCACTCAATGAATTTTTCGATGAAATGAGAATCTACTTAATGCATGATTTTAATGAAAGAGAATTCATTCGATGCGATTTTTAGCTTTCAATCATTAAATAATGTGATCTAAGTTCAATGACAAATCTCAAAAAACACTTTTCAATGCAATGTTATCTAATGCATTTTAACGAAAAGCAAACTATGAGACGAAAACTAAATGAACGAAAATCTTCTTAATGAAGGATGAATGGAAAAGAGATGTAAACAAACATTAAGAATGCAATCATTGTTTTAAAAAATTTGTAACTAAATTCATCAAAAGGCTACAAGACATATGAGGTCAAGCACAAAAAGGACTTCCAAAGCATGAGCTCAAAACAAGGCATTCATTCCCTTTTACATCAAGCAATCAAGGAAAGAAGACATTCAGCTAAACAATGAGCAATGTAATCTATGCTCATACAGAGAAAAGACCGGAAGGGAAAGACACACTGGTGAAGGATTCAAGGAAAAAAAATCTCAATTTTCACACACCCTGAAATTGGCATGACTTTTATGGGTGAAACTAGCGCCAACTGGCATGACTTGCTCACCGGAAACTAGCGCCAATGGCCAATTGGTGTGGGTTGGAAACTAACAACAAGCGCCAATGGCCAATTGGTGTGGGTTGGTAACTAACAACAAGCGCCAACGCTTGAAAATGAAAAAAAAAAAAATTTCTCCCAACCAAGACCAGACTCACCACTTCAAGAAAAATCTAAAACTAACCTAGAAGCAAAGTACTGACCAAAAAAAAATTCTGAACAAGGGAAAAACCCTAGCACCTACAGGAAATGGCGTGACTGTCTGGCTGTAATCCATGCCAGACAGGGGATGGCACGAGTGATGAACTGACAACCTGCGCCAATGGGCGTGAATGTCAAGGTGGAAATCGCGCCAATCAAGCCAGCCATGAAATGATGAAAATTTCGGAAAAGAAGAGGCCAGATCTGATCCTCTAGGGCTGAACAGAGGTTTTACACCAGAAGGAGACAGACCAGAAGAGAAAATCAAGTAGAAAAAAGCCAAAAGCAACTAAAAGAGACAAGAAAAATCCAATCAAATCCCCAGTGGAGTCGCGAGTTTGTTGGAGAGGTAAATCCCCTCTGCAGACAGAGGCGATCCCTACTAGCCCAGATCGGGTGTAGCAACAATCGAGTCACGCTAAGACGCAGGTTCCTAGTTAGAAAAGACCAAGATGTGACAAGAGGCCTACCTTAAGTCCCACGCTGTTGTTTATTGCAGAGAATATGGTGCTTTCATCCTTCACTTTTGCAGATCACAATTCTCCCGCCTAGCATGTTCGAACACCTGCACGTACACGAAGAAACACCACACAATGTAAAACCTAATACATGCAACCATATATCAGTTAGAGAAGATATAATTCATAACCTAAGACATGAACATATGAATGGAACCATAATCGAAGTCGCTTATTATTAATCACAACAAAATAAAGATACAACCTGAGCTCTGACGTTGGATCTTCCTTTGGCAGGTCAACCGTGGAGCACGTCTCGTTGAAGCTCGTCGGGATGGGACAAGGCTCTCTCTCTTCGGCTGTCTGATGATAGTCTCCTTACTACTTATTCATCTCTATTCAGGCTAGCTTGCAAAGGTAATATGACAAGATTATATAGATGGTGGAAGGGATGTTGGGATCCCTACAATGGTGGGATTGGCCCTATCCTCAAGGAAGCTTCCATGATAGGTGGAAAACCACTTCCCCTACATGGAGATCTGGAGACAAACCTCTCAACTCATTTTAGAGACTCATTTAGGAGTTGGTTGGAATCAAACTTTCGCCATTTATTTTTAAAAAAAATTCCTTATTAATCTTGGCGTGAGTAATACACTGGGACAGAGCACCGGTTGGCGCGCCCTCTTTGGTGGATATCTCCCATTGGCGTGAGGGCTGAACTGGCTGGTCGTGCCAAGGCCAAAAGGTCTATTTTTAGGGCTTTTTACAGGAAACTATCTTCAGAGGAATGATTTTCCTTGTCAAAGGGGATGCCATGAAAGTGGTTTTAGGTCATGTCATTGCTCACAGGTCACGGAAAAGGCCCTCCAATGTGTGGGACGGGGTATTGGTGGGACGGTGACAAATTACTGTGTAACACCTTCTCAACTCTATTTGAAAGGTTTCTCACTCACTTTGATAGGAACAATATGCTGTATAATATTGGGATCATACCTTTTCATATCAGCATAGGTCCATGCAAAAACATCAATGTACTTCTTCATCATCTCAATATATTTATGCTTCATCTCCATAGAAAGAAACTTGGAAAGCTTTACCATTTTAGGCGCTGCTAATGTACCAAGATTACAAGTTTCTACCTCTTCATCATCAACCTTCATAAAAAATTTCTCAAGTGGAATAAGGCCCTTGGGTATATAATTATTTTTTAGCTGCAAAAATTCAAAATTAACCTTATTTTCAACAAACATGTTTTATTGATCCACTTGCATGTTTTCAAACTCCTCCTTTAACTCTATGAAATTTCGTACTTGCTAGTCATCTTCAAACACTTTCCAATGAATGATATTATCTAGGATTGTAGGCCTATGCTGGAATTCAATTTCATACTTATTAGTAGAATGTGTAGGGTTAACAAACAACCTTGCAGAAACAGCTAGAGAATCAGCCACTGAATTTTGGTCTCTAGTTTTCACAATAAATGCATATTCTTGAAAATTTTCAAGCATTTCCATAATCAGATTTCTGTAAGATCTCATCCTTACATCCTCAGTTTGATATAGTCCCTCAAATTATTTGATTACCAACTCCGAACCACCACACACTGATATCTTCTTGGCACCCAAATTTTTCAAAATTTCCAAACCCAAATACAGAGATTCATTTTCAGCCATATTATTGGTACAATCAAAGTTAAATTTAAAGGAATAAAAATTTATTTCATCATCAGGAGTAGTGACGCAGCCACTCAGATGAAAGTCGACTCTCCTCCTATTTACACTCGTTCTTTTGCTCCACGTGGTCCACTTGCATTTTCTTGTTTTATTTATCAATTGACAAACGGAATTTACAAATAGATATAGTCATGACTTGGATGTTGTCTTATATTCCCGCCATATATATTATCACAATATTACACCTTCCGACATTATATAACTCTCCACCCTTCGGAACATTAATTCATAAACCCATACTATTGATTTATATTTATCTCTGGAATTTTATATTAGTAGCCAACACTTTATAAATGAACTTTATAACAGTACTGGTCCTGGGACCCACTTCCACGTGCCTTATGTAAATCACTTACAATAAACCGTGTGCTCATTTATTAAACCTCACGCACCTTTGTGAAGCGTCCGCCATCCAATGCGCCTATCCCAAATCAACGGATCTCGTTCATTCCGCTCGTCATCCTGGTATGATGGATAACGCGCGAAATCACAGTTTAAACAGTGGTTTTGGAACAGTGGCCTAGCCACGTGTCGATTCCTGTATGGAATCGCTCCGTTTCGGAAAATACCACTCACGCCGCAAAAGTGGTGCGGGAGAACCCGGAAATAGCTTGTGGTTTCGCTACAGTAACTGACTGCGGTTCTCGTCGGGTTAATCTCCTTTGTGTCTCTTAACTCCAAGCTTAGTCCCGGTTCCGACTTCAACTAACAGTAAACCCAGGTTATCTCCTTATACGGAAAGTTCACAATATTATCCAGGATCCTCTACACAAACCACGCCTACGGGTGGGGTTAACTGTGCAAGGATTATTCGAATAAATCAAGGTAAACCATTGAAAAAGATAGGGGGAAATCTCACAGGAGTTCAAATTTTTTCATACACAGAGTTCTTTACTTCGCAATTAAACAATCTCTTCACTCTTGAGGATTCGAACTACCCTACGGTGAATGCACACAGAAACTATTTAATTGGAAGCAATTATGGACACAATTTTATTGCAGAATCTCTCTTCTCTCGCTCTCGCTCTCGCTCTCTTCTATAATACATCGAGGGTTATATTTATATACATTACAGTGTGTCTCCTTGGTTCCTTGGTGAGGACCGTTTTGGAATTCAAAAGTCTCTTACAATAATTCGACTAACTGAAACATGACAGACAGACTAACTAACTATTCAACTTCTACAACTCTTATCTACTCTAAAACAAAACAGTCAGCTGAGGTATTGACACCTAGCTGTTATAATTTTGGTGGTTTTGAACCCTCCTAGCCACAACATGTGGAAAAACTCCTACATTGCTGGCTAGTGCCTAATGCCCCTGCATCAAGTAGTGATCCATATGCCTACTCCAGCCCCTTCTTTTCCAAAATATCCATCAAAATGTAGAAGCCACCAACCCTCTGCCTTTTCTTCTACAATTTACTGATTTTCAACTTCCTGATTTTCTGTTTTCCATTCAATTTCTGCTTCATCAGTTAGCTCATTGAAGAGAATTTCTGATCCTAATTCGGTTTCAACATCATAAATGGGAAAATTTTAAGGTTTATCCTTGCTTCTTACCATGTAGGCCATTCTACTCTCCCTATACAACCTTCTCTACTCACCAAAAATAGGGATGGTAGCATATGTCATGTCCATCTGCATGGTACCTTTGATTTTTGTTGCCGAAGATCTGGATAAGAGCATGCCAAACTTGGGGGGAATATCAGCCACCACAATGTTCATCACTATTGTCTTAGAAGGCACTTGTGAGAAGTCAAAAACAACATATTTAATCATTCCTATGCATTGGACTCTTTTAGAACCAAAAGAAAATAGATCTTTGTATGGCCTAGTGATCTCCAAACCCATCCTTTCCATAATCACCTTAGGCATGAGGTTATGAGAAGCCCCCAAATCCAACATGGCATTGTGTAAGGTCATATCATGGATATTAAGGATGACATATAAGGGAGGGACTTCTTCATTCTAATCATCTTCCAACCTTGGTCCTAGGTAGATGGTAGGATGGTCTTCTTTTATATTAAGTATATCTAAAGCTCCTGGTTGAGAATTCAACATCTTCACAATTTTGCGTCGATACTCATTGACCTTGATAATTTCTCCAAAGGGGACATGAATCTTAATTTTAGATATTTTATCCTCTAAAATGAAATTATAAGTGAATTTTTCATTTTCTTTGGCAGGAGGTGGAAGTGGTGGATATTTTTTGGGCTTAACTGCTTTAGGAGCATCCTTCTTTGGCTGAGTTTTATTTGTAGTGATGGGAACATTTATGTTTATAATATTGTACTACTTCTGCATCTCAAATATAGCATGCTGATAACCCTTTAGGTAATTAGATTGTCCCTCATCCTTATTAAAATCATGACCAGACTCATCATACTCCTCCTTGGTCAGAAACATCCCAGGCATATATTCATCTAGATAGTGGATAATATCCTCTTGAAACTCAGGCTAAGTTTCTTCTTCATCAATCAAATTCTGTTGAAAGGGATGCCTCACATGTGGGTCAGGCTGATTTCTGTTTGCTCTTTTTATTTGTTGATTTTGAGGTCTCCTAAACTGTGGGTTTCTAATTTTTGGATCATGTTGTGCAGGAGGTAAGGAAGTGGCTCCAAGGGCAAGTCTATCCATAAGTTTATCCATGGTCTTCAACATAGAGTCAAGCTTAGCATCCGAGGATGAAGGTTTCTCTTCTTCTTTTAGTTTTTATTTTCCCATCTTAGTCCTCTTTGTAGCTATCATGTTTACTTATACCTTCACAACATCATTCTACATTTCTTCTAGAGAAGCAGACTCTCTTTCCCTAAGAAGATTAAAGGAATCATAATCAAATACCTTTGCATAATGTAATTGAGAAGCTCTTGGGGGAGGTTTAAGATGAGTAGTTATGGAGTTATAGACTTTGTTAAACCTCTTAGAGAAGTCTTGGAAAAATTCATCTAAGGCTCTTTTTATATTGTTGTATTCAGTCTGGGCTTGCACTGGATTTGTCCTATTCCCCCATTTGTTGAAAAAACTATCTTCTAACTAGTTCCAATTTTGCAAGCTTGTTGGAGCTAAGACTTTAAACCACTTTCTTAATTGAATAGTGAAGCTTTGAGAAAATAATCTCATTTTAACATCTTCATGGTATATCTCCTTTTGTCAATGAAATCATTGAATTGATCTACATGTTCCTCAGCTGTTATTTCCTCTTCACTCCCAAAGTTTTTAATTCTAGCTGAGTATTTACTTGGGAGGTCATGAAGAACAACAGGGAGGACAATTGGAGCATATCTTGCAGGTCCAGCAGGAGGAGTTGGAGGAACAAGTCCAACCATAATGACAGGAACTAAGGTATGAGAAAGGATAATAGATGATATTGGTTTTTGATTTCTTGGAAAAATAGTAAGAGAAGATGATATATTAGGAGGTGGTGTAGTTGATATTTGTAGTTTAGATATAAATTAACTCCACTCAAGCAAAGGTATACCAGATTTTATTTTCAACAAGAACTCAAATGGATCTAACTCCTTTAAGTTTTCAAAAGACTCCCTTTCTAACAACAGTTCTTATGTAAATTTTTTCTATAATTCCTCCTTTTCTTCTTTGGATACTAGGGATGATGTATCAATTCCTAGTCTTTGCAGGTCTAGAATTATATCAGTCAATTCATTTTCACTCTTATACCTAAGTAAAAATTATTCAATTTTATCAACAAATTTCCTATCTTCAGGACTTCGAACAATTTCAGAGGACAAAGCTCTTGAATGTGATGGAATACCTGATTTCAAAGAGCTGCTTCCAATGCCTCTGAGAATTCTCTCTGGATTATCCACAATGGTAGGTGGGTTAGGATATGGATTTCTCCTTGTTTATATTTTTCTCGAAGCCGCCTTTAAGCATGAAAATTTGTAGTGGATTCACCAAGGCAGTTTCTATAGCCTCGAAAAGTTCTGAACTACTGCTACCTTCAAGAGTTCAGCTTCACTGTTTATACACAAATTTTGGGAAATTTGTCTTCAAACTCCCAACAAATGCACCAAAATTTTATCTCTAAATTCTTACTAATGGGATGCTCCAACAAACAAATTAGAGTAACTATTTCAACCAACTTTGAACTGAATATTAGCATCTTCAGTTTGAGAGGGCTCTCTCAAGGTAACTTATGTTTTTCAATTAAAACTCTATTATATGGCTAACTCTATTAACTTGATTATGATTGATGTCAGGTTGAAAATGTAAAGGACTTGCTACCATTGGGTTAATGGAGTCAACATCAGGAAACTCAATGAAAATGATCCTTCTTGTGGAAACTAAGGCAACTAAAAGTTTCAATGAATAGATGGTACACACACAACACATGAAGAAAAACATTAGTTCAATGTCTAAAGGAAGTCATAGCATGTTCTCCAAGAATTCTGAGTAATTAGATATAAAATTTCTGCATAAATTAAACAAGAAAAATATAAGACATAGAACTTGTTATCACCAAAAAAATGAAGCATCATTTGACAGAGTTAAATAGGTTCATGTGTCAATGGTAGGGTTGTAGGTTTCAATATTTTATATTCTTGTTCAAGGGAAATTTTAAATTTTCTTGTTTAAACTTACCCTAAGGTCTCAACCCACTCACTTTCAAATCCCCTCATGTCACATCATTCATAATTTTTTGACAGATTTCAATTTCCAAGGTTTTTGTACCGAAATGGTCATTTTAGCCAACAAACCACAGTTTTGTATCAAAATACACTAATAAATGTCACTTTTCGCTTCGAAACTTATGATAATTTTGTAGCGAAAACACCTAGATTTACACTAAATACACTATGAAAGCGTGGTTTCCTGTCTATCTTGTCAAGTTAGCTATTAGGTGTCAGAAAATAGTTGAAAAAGGGTAAGTTAGATACCATTTGAGTCATTGAGGGATAAGATCAAGGTACATGGTTAGGTCTGAAGTCATCATCACTATTTTAGGCATGTATGAGTCATCATTGTGTTATGAAGTGGACATCAAACTTCAAAATATTTCCTAATTCATTCATTTCTCATTCTTCATTTCTTCTTTGTGTGATATTAAGCTTTGGAGAGCTATTGGATTGAGCCAAAACTGTGGCTGGTGTTTTCAAAGGTTTATCAAGTGAGGCTTCAAACTATCAAGTGAGGCTGAGAGGACATTAAAGAAACCATGGAAGAAAAAAGAAGGACAAATTAAGGGTGGAGAATTTCTACGATATGAACCAGTAGATATGAATCTGATCAATGAAGACCCAAAAACTGTGGAATTCTTCATAAGGACAGGTTGCTTACAGTTTTGTGAAAGATTACAAGGTTGCCATGTAGAGGTTTCCAAAGAATTTTCCTTAAACTTCAGTGGAACAACTACCAAAGTGGGGATGATTAATCTTTCCATCACACCAAAGGTCATTGCAACAACAACAGGGATTCCAAGCGGACAAGAGAAGTGGTTCAAAGGGTTCAATTTTAACATGGAGTAGTGCAAAGAGTTTATAAAGCCCAAAAACAGTGAAATGGACCTCACTAATTCCATTCCAAGAAGCTGCATGAAGGATAACTATTCAAAATTGATGCTCATCATCCAAAAGTATTTTACTTGTGAAGGAAGATATCATAAAGTCTACTCATACCATTTCAAGCTACTCGTTCACTTTACTAGTAAGATATATCTTGATCTGCCTTTCTATTTGCATAGAAGTTTATCAAAAATGGAAAATAAGGTCCAAGAAAAATTTGAAGGGAGTGAGACTTCATTGTTTCATCAAGGTTTAATGAAACTGCTAGTTTTAGGTGAACTCCAAAGACTAGGCAGAGATTGGTCTTCATTTTTGTTTGTTAGTGGTTTTGAGTTGGATTCTCTTACTCCTTCAAGAAATCCTAAACCTAGGAGAATTCCATCACCCTTAGTAGCAGAACAAAGTGAGCCATTGGTGGCACAACCACGTGAACCAGAAAGAGTAGAACCAAGTGAGCCAATCATGATGGAAACAGAGAAATTGCAAGCTTTTGATACACCAAATATCACACCTGCAAAACAAAAATAAAATGTGGTCAAACCTGCAAAACAAAAACAAGATGTGAGTAAACAAGGAACCAAAAGGATGACAATGAGTCAAACAATGGCCTTAGAAGACAAAACAGTGGTTGTAGAAGACAAAGTAGTAGCTAAAGGAAATCTAAAAGACATATTACATGTCATTGACATAGAGGAGCCTCCTATAGTATAGGTTGAGGACATAGAGGAAGGTGGACAAAAACTAAAGAAAGCCAAATCTGCAAAGAAATTAGAATCTGAAGGAGAAGATGCAGGTTTTATGTTGAAACCAAGAAAGCCTATGACAAGGCATGCCAGAAATTTATTAGAGAGCAGTAAAGAGGTTCATAAACTTACTGAAATAGTCCATCCACCATAAGACATCATTGATATTTCATCACCTACAGAGAAAGATACAGTTAGAAAATCAAATAAAGGAAAAGAGAAGGTAATGGAAAAAAAATATTTTGAACTCCTTGAGAAACATTTGAAGTTGGCCAACCATGAAATTGTTGTTATGAAGAAAGAAGCAAGGAAACACAATTTAGAGAAGGTTCATCTTGAAAAGATGAAGGAAATTTTGGAAAAGCAGGTTGACAGTGTTTCCAAGACTCTAGAAAATACACAACAGCTTATAAAATGGACCATTCCATTGAGGAAAGAGGTAAAACATGTCAGGAGAATGAAAATACATTTGAAATCCACCGAAAAAAATTTGAAATATTGGGTTAAAGACCTCCAGGAACAACTTGAACTAATTCATGAGGAGTTGGAGAAAAAGGGACTTAAAATGACAGTAGTTGAGGAGCCAATTTCTCAACTCATCATCAATGAGGAAGAAACACCTCAAGAATCATAGTGTGAGCTGGTGTATGATTTTGAAGGCTATTGGCGTGTTAGAAACAAGGTTTTTTTACTTAGAAGGTATATTTTTGAAGCTACAAAAATTTATGGAATTTTGACTGTTTTCAGCAGTTTCATAGTGTTCCTGGGTTTGAAGAAAAGGAAAATGCTATGAAACTACTGTAGCTTTCCTTTTACATTTTGAACTGGTTTTTGGAGCTCCCAAGAGATGAAAATCATATGGAATATGTATTAAGGGATAATGAACATCATGCAAGAGGAAAGAACCAGAAATTTGGATGGAAAAAGGTAGTTTTGTAATGCTACGAAAGTACGCTACGAAAATGTTATACTTTTGTAGCATACTGTTTTGAAGCGATATGAGCAGATTTTTGTGCACTTTTGGACAACTAGGAACTTTATAACGTTTAAGGGATATTTTCAACAGTCATCCAAAGCTTAATACCGCGTGATGAAGCCAACTCATCAACCAAAACCCTAGTTGAAGATAAGGACCAGTTTTCCTAAAAAACAAGGTTTGTTTCCAGTTTTAGAGGAGGTAAATTAAGAGGTCATGTAGTCATGAGTCCCATCACACCCTATTCGAACATGTGAAGGCATATTTGTCAAATATGTAATTACTTTTAGAGATAAGTTTGTTAATGTAATAATGAATAATTTGAGTCCTATTATGAAAAGGACTGTCAAGCAGGATAACTATCATTTTATCATTAAAATAGATGTTTAATTGTTATGCAAGGTTTTAGTTGGGTAAATTCAATGAATCTAGCTAGGAGGAAGATCATCTCATCATGTAACAAGTCTATTAAAGGGAAGAGAGTTGAATTTGTAGAGGGTTGGAGACTTTCTGGCAAAACTGCAGCTTTATGTAATTGACTGTTTTCAGTAATACATCAGACTTGTTTCTTGACCAACCTAAGATTATGATTGAGTTTTTAGTGTTTATCTGATCCATATTTTATATGTGTACCATTTTCAATGGTTTTCATCTTTAATACTCAGAATTCATTCATGTAATGCTTTGACTTGCTTTATAGATGAATTGATTGTGTGATTTCCTGTTTCATGTGTGTGTACTTCTACTAAAAACTCTTACCTGCCTCAGCTTCCATGTCAAGTGAACTTATTGTTGAATCACTAAAATTTTTTACTCCATAAGCCCAATTTTTTCATACTAATGTTATGTTCAACCTACACTTATCACAAACAAGTTATTTTCCAAGTAGAGTTATCCATCTAAATCTATCTTTATCAAGTATCATTAACCCTTTAAGAGAGCCCTCTCAGTCTGAAGAGGCTAAGCTTCAGTCACGAGTTGGTTTAAAATAGCTACATAAAGTTGTCTAGTTAGCATCCTATCAGGTGCAATTTTGTGATAACAGAACTCATTGAAAACCTCATTCAAATCTCAGATGAAGAAGGTCAAATATCCATTGTGTATTACTGAATATGAATTTTTTTTACGAAGTAGCAGTGTGATACAATATTATCCAACCCTCCATTCATAAAAATACTTCCTATTAATAGGCATCCAATCGTTACATCGAATCTACCAAATGGAGATATCATTAAGTTCTTTTGCTACCACCTAGTCTAACCATAAACTAGATATTTGGAATTAGAAACTGACACCTACTAACTTAGGAGTTAGAGTCCTAACATAACTCAACCACCTATTTATTACATATTTATCTAAAGGTTAACCCAACTACATCGGAAGGAATCATGTGCTTCAACAACACTGACCACAATAAAAACATAAATACACTCACTGTCTTCATGAAACTGTTCTTCCTATTTTTGAGGAGATGTCATGTTGATGATGTGGCATCATGATGAGTTGGCATCTCCAAACCATAATAAATGTTTCCATTCAAGAAACCTCACCTCTCCTCTGATACTCTTTTACATTCCATATGGTAAATATACTTTAAAAAACCTCTTTATCCTTCGATCATTTCCAAAAACTTAGTTTGCTACAAAAATAGAGCTTTTTAGGCACTTTTGCAGCGAGACTTCGTAGTGAAGCAATTTAGGCCACCTTTGCTGTACACCTGCTACTTATGATCATTGGATGGTTTTGAGTGGTAAAATACATTTATATACAGGCCTTAGAGCTCCTCAACCAAGTCAAAATTGGTGGTTCTAAACCAGAAAGACATCTTCAGCAATTCTGCAGCAAAAACTGGGCTTCCAGCCCGGGACACGTTGCGGAATTTCCTAATTTCCCACAGACTTCACATAATTTGGATTTTAGGCCTAGAAAAGGTCCATGAGTGTACTACAGGGTGAGATATGATGAAATAAGACTAAAAATATCTGTTTTTCATTGTTACCTCTTCATTTAGCAGTAGGTTCTTCATGAGTAACTTAAATAGGTTCCTCTACAACTTTTATTTTCAAACCCTTATTCTCTAATTCAACCTTCACCATTTTCATTTGTTACTTCAATTCTTTTACTAGTATCTTAAGATTATTCCTTTCTGACTACAACCAAAAGTTCCTTTGCCTTGTGTGTTTCATCATGATGTGCAAAGGTTGGGTTCTTTTCAAAAATTCCTTAGACTTTGCAAGGGTTTATTGAAAAAAGGTGACATGATCAGTTAATTTCTTTTCCACCTCATCTATAAACTATCCATCTTGTATGTATTTCTCCAGCTCCATCCTCATTTCAATCAACTCTTCTCTAGCCTCCCTTAACTGTTCTTTAAGAAGCTCCTCCTCAGTTTTCTCCATGACCTTTTCTTTGCCTTCCCTCTGTTTGACAATTTCTTCTTCATCTTTGAGTTGTTCTTTCAGTAAACCTACCTCAGCCTTCTTGTGAAATTTCCTTTTGGATTTACCTTTCTTTCCCTTAGTAAGGTCTGTCTCAGTAGGTGACAAATCTATGATTTCTTCCACCAATGAATTTTTTCCTTTATCTTTCTTCTTCTGCTTGATGTCATCTTTAACAACCTCAACACTCTGTGATCTGGTGAGAGGTTTTATAGGTTTAAACAAAAAATATGAATCTTCATTAGAGAAATCTAAATTCTTGGTAGTGAGACCCTTATTTTTAGTTTTATATCCCTTCACCTCTACCGGTTTCACTATAGGAGTCTCTGCAATTTCTATTGCCTACAAAATATCTTCAAGCCTACCTTTACCTCCAGTGGATTACTTTGTGCTCCTCTTAGGCCTTTTTGTAGCAGATTTGGAATTGCTAGATGTGATTGTAGCAAACTCTATAACATGCTTGTTAGATGTTGGCTGAGGTGCTGCCTCTTGAATTAATTCAATCTCTATATCCATGGGTTCAATTGAAGGTTGCAAACCTTCTTGATGATCACCTTTTGTCTCTAAAATGGTATCCATCTCTTGTATTGGAGTAACAGTCTTGGATTTAGGAATATTATTTAGAGTTGGAGCATATATTTCATAGCCACTCATAAACAAAAATGTTTCCCAATCTCTGTTCAGTTTTTTCAATTCTTCCGGCACTAGCAATTTTATTAATCTATGGTGAAAAATGGAAGTTTCACTTCTTTCAGGCCTACCCTGCACATTATTTGACATTTTTCCAAGACTTCTAAAAATATAGAAAGGGATATCAATCAGTTTTTTACCTTTAAAATGAAGCAACAACTTGAAATGATATAGATAGATTGTATGAAACCTACCCTCATAGGTAAAGTAATTATGTATCACCATCAATAGTTTAGAATATTTGTCTTTGAGAAAAGTTCTAAGAATCCCTACAATCATATTTATCCCTAAATTCCCATGTTTTAGAAAATCATCACAAATTTATAAATTGAACTTCGTGGCTTTAAACCACTCCTCTCCTGTCCTGGGGATTCCAGTTTCTTGGTAAATGCTATCAAGTGAAACTGGTAAATGAAGGATACCCACCTTTATACAGGTTTTCTTGAAATTCAGTGCAAAATCCTGTGAAGCCTGTATATGATGACTCTGTAGTCTTTGGAAAAACTGCATGCACCCTGCTTTTGTGAAAACCTCCATGAAACTGGGATCTTCCATGATTAATTTTGGATTTATAGGCTCATATCTGAATGGTAGGCCTCATTTTTTTGTCTTCCTCTGTGTATCCATATTCTTTGTTTGCAGCGTTGGCCTCTTTTAGAAACTCACACCTGCATAGTCAAGAATCAATGACAAAAAGTTGCTTATGGGATTACAAGGCTGGTTATCACCACCTAGACTCTAAACAGAGAATAAAGACAACGAGCTGTTTGAGTAGCTTCTTACAAGGATGGAAGAAAAAGTGTAGGGAATGAAAGTTAAATAAGGAAAAATAATGATATGAAATTCATAAAAGGATGATGATTGATGACCAAACGTCCTCAAATATTTTAATGATGACCCTAGCCCAACCAACATGACCTCAAACCACTAAGAATTTGACAACTCATCAATTTGCAAAGACTGTTGTAGGAAAACAGAAATCCATAGCGAATTCAATTTAACAGTGTCAGATTCGCTGCAGAATTATTAGGTGTTTTCATAGCAAGATATGTTAAATTTGCACTAAATGCACTATGAAGTTAGGAAAACTTCGACATGTGGCCAGATTTGACAATTTTGATTTATTTGAGTATCCAATTCGATTTTTTCCCTTTGACATGACTTAAGTACATCCCCTAACACCTTAAGGTAACCTAAAAACTCACACCATATCATAAAAATTATCTTTTCATGATTTTTTATTTGACCCCTAACCAAACTACTTACAAACTTGACATGTTCAACAAACTGAAAGGTTATGGATGATAACAGACTATATAAAGTATATTCGAATAAGGAAAACTAAGCAATTTTATAAAAATCTAACTCAGGTTCATTTTTCATATCAGAGCGAGTTGACTATTTTTCTTAGTGTGAATACTTAATAGGTTTCAAACTAAAGCAAGGATAAGGGTCTAAAAATGTCTATTAGAAGAGATGAGAATCCTTTTGATCCTATTTTTTCTAATCTTTGTAATGACTAGAATTTTTTTAAAGTATTCTTAACCATGATGAAAATGGTGGAAGAACACTATAAGGAAGAAAGAGAAAGTACTGAGTTGCAGAAGTAGTTGAAAGCATTGGAATACAAGAAGCAACAAATTCAATATAGACTCAAAGAAATGGAGCTGCAATTACAAGTTGTAGAAGATGCCCTGGTAAAGTGTCAAAATGCTAAGGTAAATGAGGCATGTGGTAATCATTCAAGTTCAATTTCATCACAAGAATATGCTTGTTGTGGTTCCTTCAAGAATAATACTCAAAGAATTGGATTAATTTTATTTATTGAAAATGGGTTATGAAGCAAATGGCTTGGGAATCCATGGCAAAAGTATAACAAAAATCATTGAGTTTTAAGACCTACTTCGATATGATGGATTAGGATATGGTTAAGAGGAGGTTGGAGAGAGTTTCAGAAAAACTAAATAAAGTGATGCTTCGAAAATAATACCTACATTGTCAAGTCCTCTTCAGGAAAGTTGTGAAAAAGACAATGATCAAATGTATAGGCCTGACTACACTAAAGTCCCTTTTGATTATATGAAACATGGTAATGAAATTCATGATTTATGGAATAAACTTTCATGTTTTTTTTGTGGGCTATATAATCATAAAGCTTCCAAGTGTTGGAAGAGAATTTCCATGTACAAGAAGGTCATGTCTATCAAGAAAAAGGATCACAAGGAAGAAAATGGCAAGAAGGAGCTACAGTTATGAAATTATTGCACCCATTATGAGATGAGTGGTTTCTAGCTTGGAAAATTATGGAAATTTCATCCCCATTTTCATCCAAAACATGAAAAAAGAGTTGTGCAAGCACTTGCTAGGAAAGAGGCAGTAGATGAAAGAGTTAGCCTAGTGAAAAAAATCAAGAATAAAAGGATGAAGAAACCAAGTTTAGAAAAGAGGATCCATTCTAATGGCTTGGTAAGCAATGAATAACGTTCTTGCATATCAAATTTTTAATTAGTGGCACCTCCATATCATTTTTATGTTTCCATTATTGAAATGTATATAGAAACTAATCTGACTTGCAAGAGAAACTATGGAGAAAATTGAGTTTAATGGGTTGTCTTATGATTTTTCCATGTCGATTTATGGTTTAACATGTGAGAAAATACTACTATTCTCTATGCATAGATTTCTGGAGTCAAGTCCTTGTGTTCAGACTTTCTACATTGTTACTACAAAGTCTCGCCGGTGTAGAAGCTTGTAGAAATAGGTTCCTTGCTACCAAGATTTAGTTTGTGAAAGAAAATATCAATGACTACCTAATTGTGGGTGCCATGCTTGCAAACAATGATGTTGTGATGGGGATTTACCCCCTTGCTCAGAGTTTTGTGGTAGAGATAGTTGATGTAACAATCACAAATGTCCTACTCACAATGGTGTTAAAATCCTTTGAAACTGTTTGGTATTCCTATATTTTATTATTTATGCACGGTGTAGAGGTTTGGATGTACACACTTCAGTTGCAAATTGGATTTTTATCTGGGAATGAGTTTACGACATCTTATATATGTAAAAAAACTACAATCCCCATTTGGTAATGGTTATCACCTAGAGTGCATTTTATCCATTACCATCTTTAGATATTCTTCCGTTTTCATGGCCATTGATCGTTTTTGTTATTGGTGGAGCTGCATTCTATAAAATCTAGCCAATGATCAAATTCATGTTCTTCTTGGTGTTTCTATGCAGGCGAGTGTAAGGGATAATGATAATTTTGTTACTAATCATTCTTTAGCAATGGATTACTTCATACTGAGGGTTTTCGACTCTGTTGTGGAGTTGGGGTGCTTGGTTTCTAAGATGGTGGATGCACCCTACATCTATAATGCAATACTTATTTTGGTTGGAGGAAATTATGGATGTTATACAATGCTACTGATTAGAGTGAAAACAATGTTTCCATTATGGAGGCTTAAAATGAATAGATCGCAATGATATGGTTTGGTGATTCCGTGTCAATTGATCAAATTATTTATGAACTCAAGTTGGGTGATTTGAAGTCCCTCCAAATCTGGGACTTCTTCCAATGTAATCAGATGCTTATTTAATGATAATCGCTCCCTAAAATCTTACTGGGATGTTGTAGATAGATCATTGGTGTTAAAAATAACTATGAGAACATCGGGCTTCCTTTTCGATTGTTTCTCTATTTGTGATATTTGGTTTATAATGTGGCACATGACATAGTATGAGGGTGTTCTCATATTTGGCATTTTCATCATCCAAAGTTAGTTGGGAGGCTTGGCATCGATGCACCAATTGGATTTGGTTAAGAATCATGCATGGTTACTAATTTTGATGCTAGGAGGAGAATGGAGTTTTTTATATACATGTTGACATGAAGTTTTGACTCGGGAATGTGAAAAGGGTTATACAAACCTAACAAGATAAAGACTAGTTTTTCAATATGGATAACATTGTTTAGTACTTTCAGAAAATCTTCTCCAGAAGAAGTTTCTCCATTATTGAAGTTTGAAATATAGTTTGTTGCATGGTGGACCCCTAGTTGATTTAAAAATTTTCATTGGTTTTTGGATCATTACTAAATCTAGGAAGGCATTGCATTAGTGGTAGTTTCACATACAATTGGGCATGTCACAGCAATGGTTAGTAAGTTTGAGCTATTGTGGAATTGAATTTTACCATACTCCAGAATGTAGGTAGAGAAGACGCACCCATGACACTGCAAATACAGATGACTAGCATGCAAGGAGAAGTGATTTTTGATACCTAAACATTCATTGAGATGGGTGTAGTCCATGAAAATAAAGTAGTCACACTTCTCCAACATTTGAATGTTTCACCTGTCACAAGAATGCAATCCATGTTGGTAAGAAATGGTGAACCCAATCTGATTAAATGGCCAACTTCATTGAATTGGAAGTCAATTTCTAAGTAGCCAAATTGACTTTAATATGAGGAAATTCATCTCTTAATAATAATAGCGAGATGAGTGATAACTCATTCGATGATTTGGATTTTTTTTATTAGGCTCAATATATGTCACACTTGCAAGCTAGGATGTGGATGTTAATGTATGTCAGAAAAAACTACCATTTATGAATTTATTATGGGCCTATTTGGATATGATGTCTGAAACCCACTATTGTCTTCATAATCTCCATTAATGGAAAAATCACAATCAATTCAATATACTTTAAGGATATGCAGTCCAAGAACAGAAAAATTCCATGGATATGTTGTGACTCAAAGATGAAGGACATTGGTGTATATGCATATTATTATCCATCGTTGTTGTTGGTGCCACATGAGTTCAATTAAATGAACCATATTTTCTGATAGACCTTGAGGCTCATTAGTTGCAGGAATTTTTTATGGCAGTTGCACCTTCAGGATAGATAAATTTGCATTTAGTATATAGTTGGTGGAGAAAAACGATGGAAAAATAACATTTCTTTTCACATAATCATTCCATGCTTGTATGAGAGCAATGGATTAGAGGCACTTTTACTTCACATCTTCTGAATGACATGTTTATTGTATATATATACAACATAATTGAAAATATGTAGATTGTTCCTGGAGTGTAATGTTGAAGCCTTTAGTCAATTTTTGTTCCAAAGAACTAGAGTGAAATAACGTGTTAGAAAAATTGAGGTATTGATTATCATTGTCCTAGAAAATTGTGAGTAGGAAAAACATCAAGGTTATTCTTGAATTTTCATTGAAACTATTAAATAAATTTATAGTCAATCTCTACACGTTTTGTAGAAAATCCATGTAGATTCAAAATTATAATTGTAATATGCTAAAACAATAGACTTGAATCTACTCTACCAATTGTGGAAACCAATTATGCTCACGAAATCATAAAGTAAAAAAGATAAAGAATTTAAATCACACATTACACAATGATTTCCCGGGGAAAGCCACAACCAAAAACCCCACTATTTGTATCTTTCATTAGTCAAAAAATATGAGAATATTACAATGATTTTATCCAACTTGAGAAACCTCTGCAGTATCTCTATCTATCTCACTACTTCCTAGAAAATCCTAGGCCAATACTTGAATAATTTTCTACCCACCAGGATCCCTATTTCCTTGCACTATTTCCTTGGGTAATTAGCCCCTATTAATTAGGGAAATTCCTAATTGGAATTGTGCAATAAATCTAGGGCATTCCTCTGATTGCATGCACCACCTGTACAATTTGGATGATTATATAACTGATAGTACACTTCCCTTGAACTCCAATCTCAACTGGGTCTTTCTTTGATCTGACATGCATAAGTTATTTATGGCTGATTTATCAGTTATCTGATTGATCATTTCATGTGGTTCAAGTTCAAGTTCCACACTTTTACCTCTTACTAGTTCCTCCAACATTTGGAACTAGTTAAACTGACTTTAACTTAGATAAACCAAGTTACTTAATTACAACTCAAAATAAACTCAACGGGGGCTCCTATTTTGTAGGAGCCACTCTACATGACTCAAGTTAGACCCTCAAATTGAATTAAATGAACCAAATAAGTAAAATTAACTTAGTCAACTCATATAAGCTATCATTAGATGTGGAATTACAATTTATTCTAATTTAATTCAAGGGAAAATTAAATTAGAATCTTTCTTAGTGCCATTTTCAACACTCCCTCTTAGAAAGAAAGGGATTATATGATACCCCAATCATGCCTCTATGGAACTCAAAATTTCCTCTTGAAAATGCATTCATAAATATGCATTCATATTATTCCTCTGTAGGAATGCACTTGAGCATCATGATCGACCTTTGCACACATTCAATGAGATGGTGATAACAGATGTCAATGTGCTTGGACCTATCATGAAAAACTAGATTGACCAAGAGTTTGATGCAAATTTAGTTGTCACGGTAAAGCACTACAAGATCCATATGTTGACAAAAAAACCAAGCAATGATCTTCCTCATCCAGATAGCCTCATAATATTCTTGACTAGTAGCCATATACTCTGATTATGCTGAACTGAGTGCAACTTATCTTTGCTTCAACTTGTACCAGGAAACTACTACTGCCCCAACACTGAAGATTTCACCTGATATTCTCTTCCTTTTGGATGGAATCCATGCCCAATTTTAATCTATGAAGCATTGCAGCTTCACTCCCTCTGTCAGTCTATACCAAATACCAAACTGAGTGTTACCTCTGAGGTATCTCAACACATGTTTGGATACCTTTCAATAGAGCTTGTTTGGCTTAATCATTTCTTGACTAAGATAGTTAATCGCATAACACATGTCCTGTCGTTTGTTCACCAAGTACATAAGTGAACCCACAAGATGCCTATAAATGGTAGCTTTTATCACTTCACCTGAAGTAGAATATTCCTTCCTCCAATTCCATGCTAGAGGAGTCTCCGAGTCTCCATGGGTTTTTTGCTCTCCATATGGAACTTATTTAGTATCTCATTGGAATACTTTCCCTGAGAGACAAAAAGTTCCCCATATCTTTTCCAAATTTCCAAACCAAGGAAATAATGCAAGAGATCCATGTCTTTCATCTTGAATTCTCTTTCCAAACATTCTTAGCATGATTTTATTAGCTTCTCACCACCTATTAGAATTAAATCATTGAAATATAAAACTATAATCAATAATTTACCTTCAACCACATTATGGTAAAGGTTTGCATCTACTTCACTGATCTGAAATTGATTGTTAGTTAATTTTGTGATAATATCAGTTTCAGAATTAACATATAAGTGCTTTGATTTGCTTATCATACAAGGTTTTATACAAGTGTTTATGAGTGACAATTCATTAAACTTGATGAGATTAAGTGCTTTTCATGAACTCAAAATCATGGAAACTCAATGCTGAACAAAAATATAATAAAACACAGCAAGCACAAATAACAGAGACAAATACACAAGGTTTTGATGAAGGAGTTCACCCCTACTGGGCTACATCTCCTTGGTCCAGCTTCATAGTGTGGGCCTTTGTATTATCTTCAATTATGTAAAAGTGTTGTTTATAGTCTCTTGTTGCCTATGCAACTTGCTCCAACAGCTCCAAAACATCAAAAACAACCAATAATGACTCTTACTGAGCCAAAATTGGTGAAAATTTGCCTCAGTTATGGAAAAACCAATTTTTCATAGTTTTTCTCGACTAAATCTAGATGTCTGCCAATCAACTCCACTAAATGTGGAAGTACACCAAATTTGGTGGGCTAGAAAAAGACGCCACCAAGATAAGTATGTGATTAATGTTAAGATAAGTGGTGTTTAAGTGGGGTTAAGTGTGTTTAGTGCTAATTCGCATGTTTCCGTTAATGTCAAATTAACATACATAACCACGAATTATCAGAATATAACCACGTATTAACATTTAAAAATCCGTCAGAATTTCCCACCTGTTACTTTAGCGCTTGGTCATCAAAACATGGTCATATGGGAGGGGTTTGGCCCCCTCCAAACCCCCATACATGCCACCGTTGAAATTCAAATGGGAGTAGAAACCTCACGGAGTAAGGTTCGCGGTGGAAGGCATAGTGATAAGGCATTGCGTTGTGGTGCAGGTGGTCGTGGGTTTGACCCTGACCCCGACCACATATTTTTGTTGAACATTGCAAAGGTTTCGAACCATAGTTTAAAGACTTTGGAATATAGATATATGTTGCAAATATATGTTGTAGCCCATTCGACTATGGTTTTGACCATAGTTCAAACCTTTGTTTAAATAAATATGCGGCCAACCAACCTTGCAATATAAAATATTCACCTTCAACCTTGCCATGGGGGATGGGGGGTGGGCACGTGGCAGCCTTTGGCTGTGCCACGTGGCCCTTCCCCATTCGCTCATAAAATTCTACCGTATAAAAATAATCCACCATAATAATAATTTCAAACTTAGGAAATAGTAGACAAATTCAACTTCCCCAAGCAACATTGGTGAATTTGGTGATGACACTTGTCACAGTGTCACTAACTGAAAAACTACAGAATATTCCCTAAATATTCCTGAGGTGCTGGCTGGACTACCAAGTCATCATTCTGTCACTATTATGCACAATTTTTACATGTTTGGGAAAACAAACAACAGGCCATAACTCACTCATACGAACTCGGATTTTGATGAAACGAGTTGCATTAAAATCCTGGTGATGAGATATATATTTTCGTTCAGGTTTGAAGCATTTTTTAGTACTCTCATTTTTTAGCTAAATACTGAGCTCTTGATCATTCACTTTTGGTGAAGCCCAACCTAGTGAAATAGTTGTTGATCCTGGTGTACCAAGCACGAGGTGCTTGTTTCAATCCATACAACACTTAATTGAGTATACACACATGTGACTCTCTATCGAAGGTCTCAAATCCTCTCATATGCTCTATGTACACCTCTTCCTGAATCGCTCCATTGAGGAAATCTATCAATACATATATCTGATGTATTTTTCATCCCATCTGCGTTGAAAGTGAAATAATAGATACGATTGAAGAGTACCTTGCTACTAGAGAAAAGGTCTCCTAATAATATATTCCCTCCACCTGAGAGAACCCCTTGGCCAAAAATCTAGACTTGTGTTTCTCAACACTCCCATATGTTTCTTGCTTCACCTTGTAGATCCACATAGATCCTAGAAATGACTTGTATTTTGGTTTAAGACAACTTCCCATGCACTGTTCTTGATAATGGAGTCATACTCCTCTACTATGGCATTGACCCATACTGTTTTTTGCACTGATTCCTCAAATGGGGATGGCTCAGTCTCTACAATCTCGCTCATAAGATCCACATAGCCAATGTACCAATCTAGGGACCTTCTCTACCTACGTTGTGATATGGGTGCTCCCACATTCTCTCTAGCATCATGCATAAACCTGGCATCCTATATGTTGCACTTCCTTCCACCTCTGGATGTCTCTGCATGAGTGGGTGTGTCCACTCTATGCTCCTCTACATGTGGTTGCTCCTCATCAATATCAGGTTCTTCCTTTGGAGCTAAAATATCCTCATCTACATGCAACTAAATATCCCTCTCAAGGGAAATTCGCATGGCCTTATATTCATCGTATTTCACATCTATGAACCATTTTAATCCTGTGATATGGAAAGTACACTTGATAGTTGTGAAGTGTATCAGTGTACCCCAAAAATATGCCCAACACAACTATTGGTTCTATATTTTTTTGTGCATCCTTGGAAACATGATAGTAAACTGATGAACCAAATATTCTAAAGAGCACCACATCTGGATTCTTACCAGAAAAGGCTTCCTCTAGTGTACTCACCCCGAGAATCCAATGAGGACTCCTATTCTGCACATATACAACTTTGTTGCATGCTTACACCCACAAGTGTAATGGTAGGCCCTGATCATGTAACATCGCCCGTGCATCTCCCATAATGCTTCTATTCTTCCTTTCTACAACCCCATTATGTTGTGGGTTGTGGAGAGATATTAAATCCCGTTGAATGCCTTCTGATGCACATAAGTTCTTGAATTCATTTGACACATATTCTCCACCATTATCACTCCTGAGAGCCTTCACTTTCCTTCATGTATCTTTTTCAACAAGTTCTTTGAACTCACAAAATTTTGAGAATGTCTGGTCTTTCTTCTACATGAAGAATATCCAACACTTGCATGAAAAATCATCTACAAAAATAACATAATATCTATGCTTGGCCATGGAGGTTGTCGAGAATGGTCCACACACATTTGAGTGAACTCTTTCAAGGATCGCTTGCACTCGACTGTCCTTATAATGAAAGGTGGCTTTGGTGTACTTCCCCAATGTACATCGTTTTCATGCATCACACGGCTCAAGTGCACCCTTGGGAAGTATTATAGAAATATGATACTTTATCTTCAAAGCTCTGTGGTATATATGGCCCAAAATTCTATGCCATAACTCACCATGCCTCAGATCTGCACCTTGTCTGCTGTCGTGCTCAAGGCAACATAATATTCTACATCCAATTTGTAGAGGTTCTTTACCCAAACCTTGATATTATTCACTTTTCTCGTGGCTATGTGACAAAGCAATGACTTTACTTTGCTAAACACCACATCGTAGCTACAATCTTCCAACATGGTAACTGAAACTAAATTATTCTTCAAACCTAGAACATACATGACATCTTTAAATGTGAGAGGAGAACCAAAATCCCTATGAAAAGTAACAATATTTATTCTGGTTGTGCTATACCTTCCATCATCTCCCATCTTGATGTGCATCTAGAGGCACTTCTCCGCCAAGTCGCTAAAGAAATCTTTGTTTCTTATCATATGGAATGAGGGCTACATTGTGGAGGTACCACATGCTACCCATCACCGATGACACCATGCATGCATAAGGGTAAAATACAACTCGAATTGTGAAGCAAGTGCTTCACCTGGCGCTCCTCTTAAGGGCTTCTTGTTGGCCTTCTTGTGCAGACACTTTGTGGCATAGTGTCCCAGCTTATGGTAGTGAAAAAATTTAATCTTTGACAAGTCCTTGTTTTCCTTCCTAACTAGAATATGATTTGGAATGGGATGACTTCCCTTTCCCTTTCTTTTCCTTTCCATCCAAGGCATAATTCTCCTCATCATTCTGCTTTGATGAGGATCCATTTCTGGTGTTCCACCGAATCTCTTCTTGCACAATGTCAGACCACAAATGCTCTCACTCTGGTAGATTCTCCCTTATTGAAGAGTTTTTCGAATTATCCATAGTTTTATAGAACATTTGTCAATGTTTCAAATCCCAACGGGAATCCATCTTCAAGACAGGTTATTGAATGAAGGATTGAAAGAAGGGTTTAGGCCAGGATTTAATAGTGAAAAAGAAAAATAAAAGAGCCGACAAGTATTTTATTATGATTTATTTATTTATTTTATTATTATTTTCTAAACTTATTATGTAATATTTTAATAATATATTTTTAACAAATAATTTAATTATTCTATTTAATCATGTGACACTAATTTAATTAATTTATTTATTTAATTGAAAATAACATTTTATTAATTAATTATTACTAATATATTTAATATATGTGTATTTATAATAATTAATTTAGAATCGTCACTAACTAATATATAAAATATTTTATTTTTAATTCATTAGGATTAATTAATACAATTAGTAATTTTGAGTTGATTAGAATAAATAATAATACTTAATAATAATGAAAATTATAATTCATAATAATTGTTAATAAAATTAATGGAAATAATAAATTTTAGAAATATATAAATTATATATCTTTTTATTTAATATATTAATAATTTTTAGAGTTTATAAATTTACTAAGTGAGATTAATTTAATGTATTAACACTATAATTAAATTAATTACTAAAAAATAAAAATAAAAATAAAATAATTATTTAAATAATATTAACATTTATTTATTCAAAAAAATAAATAATATTAATAATTATTAAATAACAATTTATTTTTGTTATAATGATTATTTATTAAACAATTATTATTATTTTAATTTTCATTTAATTAGAATTTTTTATTAGGGTTCTAATATTTTAACATATTAGATACTAATAATAATTATTAATTAATTAATTTTTATTAATTGTAAATAAAAATCAATTAATAAAAATAATTATTAAAAGTAAATAATTAAATAATTAAATAAAAATTACCACCTTAAATTAACAATGACTAGATCCTAGAATTCAACGGAAGAGAAACAAACCTGAGATACTATACCTCGAGGATGACGAATTGGAGGAACAAATTTGTCATATAAGAGGCTACCAACTGTCACTGATTTCACATCCTCCATAATTGTTGAGGTTATGAGGATGTTTTATTATCTCAAGTGCCTCTCTAATTTTCCTTCTTCAATAATGTTCCTCTCTGATAATGATCCTGACATCCGCTAGATGCATATGATGCTTAGTTTTTTAGATGCATAGATTCTCCCTCCCATTTACTAAATCATGGTAGTTTTTCTAGCTCTTAGGAAGGTCTAGAAGTGCTAGGTTCACCATATCATCTTCGACAACTATAACACCAACACTTCCAAGCTCATCCCGACATTTGGTAAAATTGGTCAAGTACTTTGGTATTGTGTCACCTTTCTCCATCTTGATTTTCATGAGCATGTCCTCCAGTGTCAGATCCCTGTGGTCACTACTATTTTGAAACAAATCTATCAAGGCCTTCCACATTTCATATGGATTTTCCTTTCGATAGAGGTTCGAGATGATATGATCTCTAACTCCTTCCAATAGAAGCCTTTTAGCATTTTCTATGCATTTCTTCCACTCTGTTAGGTCAAGTGCATCAGCTGGAGCTGGTTTTAGGATGTCCTTGTTAATTAACTCATTAAATCCATTGTCCTCCAAGGCTAATTCCATCCAGTCTCTCCAGAAAATGTAATTCGAGCTACCCTCAAGGCCACACTCAAGCCTCATACCATAAAACATCATCATGGTCATGCTACTAGCTCTGGAGAAGAAACTTGCAAAAAAATTTCCTCCTGCAAGTAAAAAATCATATTCTTCTCTTCTATAGTGATTTCAGTTCTCATACAATGTAGAAAATCCACGTAGATTCAAACAGATAATTTTAATATGCTAAAAAAATAGACTTTAATCTACTCTTCCAATTGCAAAAACCAATTACGATCGCGAAATAAAAAATCATAAAAGAGAAAGAATTTCAATCACACATTACACAATGATTTCCTGGGGAAATCCACAACTAAAAACCACACTATCTGTATATTGCGTTAGTAAGAAAATATGAGAATATTACAATGATTTTATCCAACCTCATAAGTCTCTGCAGTATCTCTATCTGTCTCACTACTTCCTAGACAAGCCTCGGACAATACTTAACCAATTATCTGTATGCCAGGATCCCTATTTCCTTGCGTTGTTTCCTTGGGTAATTAGACCCTATTAATTAGGGAAATTACCAATTGGAATTGCGCAATACATATAGGGCCTTCTTCTGATTGCATGCAACACCTGTACAATTTGGATGATTATACAACTGATAGTACACTGCCCTTGAACTACAATCTCAACTAGGTCTTTCTTTGATCTGACATGCACGAGTTATTTATGGCTGATTTATAAGTTATCTGATTGATCACTACATGTGGTTCAAGTTCATGTTCCACACTTTGACCTCTCACTAGTTCATCCAACTGTTAGAACTAGTTAAACTGACTTTAACTCAAATAAACAGAGTTAATTAATTACAACTCAAAATTAACTCAACTAGGGTTCCTATTTTGTAGGATCCACTCTACATGTCTCAAGTTAGACACTCAAATTTAATTAACCAAACCAACTAAGTCAAACTAACTTAGTTAACTCGTACAAGATGTCATCGTATGTGGAATTACAATTTTATTCTAATTTAATTCAGGGGGAAATTAAATTAGAATATTTCTTGGTGCCATTTTCAACATGTTTGGAGGAACAAAATATCTTTGTGGGGAGGTATGATCTAGGAGGATCTCGACCTTTGAAATTTTTTAAATGAGTTCATTGTCAAAAAATCAAGAGTTCAAAAACACCTTTGCTCACCAAAGATAATCTCATAGAAACTTTGGAAAAATGTAGAAATGATTAAATCGTAAATGATTAATTTTTTAGGTGGGCTAAAGTGCTCATGTATTTTTCATTTAATTTGTAAAATTGAAATTATTTAACTGCAAGAATCCAACTCACAATTAGTTTCCTAGTCTCTAGGAGAAGTTGAGAGTTTCATGGGCTTGGTTGAGAGTCTCATGGCCATGATGGGATTCTCTTTCATTTTTATTCCTTGAGTTATTGTCTATCCAAGTTTTGATGGATCTTGTAGTCTCCTTAAAAACATTGTAGATACTCTTTTTGTGGATCTAGTCTTCTTGGGCTTTGGAGTCATGAGAATTATTTAATTTTCTTATGTGAGAAATTTTGGAGAGATTTTTGGAGTGAAAATGAATTTGTGATCTTGTTCAAGTGTATGTTATAAACTCTTTGAATAATCATATCGCTTCTGATGAAGGAGAATAGGAACCTATGTGAGAGCCTTAAGTCCTTTTGTAGAGAATAAGGTAGTATATTTTGGGAGTATGAGCCACATATTGTGAAAAAATTTCAGCTATTTTTGTAAAGAAGGAGAGCACCTCTTTTAAAAATATATATAACGAAGTGATTTGTGCATTAAATGAATCTAAATTCGTAGCCAAGGGGTCTAGTGTACTCTGTTATTAATATCATTTTGCAAGTTGTCTCTATGTGATTGTTTCTCGTTCACTTTGTTTCTTTAAAATAGAACTATGTTATCAAATCACATGATAAATATCGTGAATTTGTAGAATATATAAAGTAAGTTTGAGTAAGGTCAATGTAACAACCATGGGTTAAATTTTCATGTAATAAATGATAATAAAGGAAAAATAAGACCAAGGTCATGGGACACGTATTCCAAGTTTAATTTTGGGAAAAAAAAAATTAGTGGGCATCATTTGTGGTTCAATAATTGCTATGGAAATTGGCAAAGGAATTAGTGAAGGCAAAGAGGCAATAATTGGCATTAAATTATGAAAATAAAGGAATATAGGAGAAAAGGAAGGTGAAGAGAAACAAATATGCATGCAAGGGAAAATCAAATAAAATGAAGTCAAATGAGGCATCAATGATAAAAAGGAATCAGAGAATAAATTCACATATTTTTTCAGTTCAATTTTGGCTCTCTCCTTTCATTCTCTCTCTCCCATACACTCTAGCCCACTTAGAGCATTCTTGGAACATTTTAGCATTCACTTGGACTTGGATAAGGAAAATAAAAGAAAAATAAAAGGGAAAAAAATAAAGCAAAGGAGATCAAGGAGATGGTTGGATCAACAACTACCATAGGACTATATTGCATATGCGATTTCCTTGCTGGGATGTGAATGCATGGTACATGCATTTGTTTATTTGGTTCATTTGTTGTCATTGGAATGGGTTTTTCCTAGTTTGATAGTGGCTTCAACCATTCCTTTCCATTTCTTCGATTGGAGGACTATTCCCATGACCTGTGAGCAGTAACATGTCTTGAAAACACCTTCATAACATCCTCTTGCATAAGGACAAACATTCCCCTGAAGAACATTTCCTCTGAAAAACCCTAAAAATAGATGTTTTAGCCTTGACGCGACTATCCAATTCATCCCTCATGCTAGTGGGGGAAATCCACACTAGATGGCGCACCAATTGGCACTCTGTCCCTGTGTTTCACTCGCGCCAAGCTTATTAAGGGATGTTTTTTAAAAATAAATGGCAGAATTTTGATTCTAACAAACTCCAGAATGAACCATCAAAAGGAGTTGAGTGGCTTGGCTCTAGATCTCCATGTATAGGAGGTGGTTTTCCACCTATCATGGAACCTTCCTAAGAGATAGGGCCTATCCCATGATTACAGGGATCCCAACTTCCTTTCCTCCATCTATAAAAGCTTTCCCTCTCCATTGGCAAGCTAGCTGAACTTGTAGGAAGGGAACTATAGCTGGGCAACTATTGAGAACTAAGCCAAAGAGAATCTCGTAAGAGAGAGAGCTTCGTCCAGATTCCCAACAGGCTTTGTTGAGACACGCTCCACTACAAGCCCCGCTGAAGAAAGATCATAGCATCAGAGCATTTGGTTGTAATATCCCTTTTGTCATTTATAATATAAGCGACTCTGATTTTGGTTCCATTCATGTGTTCATTTCTTTATGTAATGCAATG
The DNA here is from genome assembly GCA_034641835.2 of Pinus albicaulis. Taxonomy (NCBI): domain Eukaryota; kingdom Viridiplantae; phylum Streptophyta; class Pinopsida; order Pinales; family Pinaceae; genus Pinus; species Pinus albicaulis. The sequence continues at coordinate 818,081,093 of CM076584.1, read as the reverse complement.
AATTATATCCTCTCTGACTTATATATAGTTACATGCTTTGGATGTTACATTGTATGTCGTCGTTTCCTTGCATGTGTATAGGTGTTCGGATGTGTCGAATGGAAGGATTGTGATTTGTCAGGCTAAGGACAAAGAGCACCGCTTCTTCGTCGACAACAACATCGTGGGATTTGAGGTAGGTCACATATCGCTATCTTTGTCTTTCTTGTAACTAGGAACCAACGTCATTGCGTGATTTGATTGTAGCTAGACCTGATCTGGGCTAGTGGGATCACCTCTGTCCGTAGAGGGGATTCACCTCCTCAACACTTTTCAGTCACTATAGAGCATGCTTCAATGCCTCTTATGTTGTTGAAAGATATCATGTGGTGCTCATTAGTCCTACTACCAAGTCACTTTTGTGTCATGTCGTTATGTGTTCAAGGGAAGTCTCAACCCTTGTCAATCATTTGTAGTTCTTTTTTTCCTTTTTGTGTTGGACATCCCTATGTTAGTTGTACTTCATCATCTCTTGACTTCATCCGTTCACATCATCTCTTAGTCTATTCCATGTCGATTTATGGGGGATACTTCAAGTCCTTCTATCAACGTATATTCTCTTGTTGACTCCAAATCATTATCAAGGAGCTTGATCTAGGAACCAATACTACCTTGGAGTGTGTATTTCTTAGTGGTAGGATTCCTCATGATCAATAGTGGGTTTTCCTCATTGACTCTTGATCAGTCGATTCCATGTGTATTAGACATTAGCTCATCTATTCACACTTAATGGAATGCAATAAGTACCTTGGGGTCCATTTTCATCATTGTGGGTCCCCTCACGTATGTTAATGGTACGCCTCAATGACCGATAATCAGATGGTTTCTACCATGCTCAACATTAACACATTTATTAGCATGTTGTAAATTTATACCATCAGGGTTATGTTGAAGACCTTGGGTTAGGGACATCTCACTCATGTCTAGCACCCTTCACAAGCCACGTTGGAGTTATGTATCATTTATGTACTTTGAGGACTACTTTGGGGCACCCCTTATCTTATGTGTCCATAGTCCTACTGATATATATTGTGACATGGATCCACATTGTATTTGTTGGTGGTTATGATATTTAATATTAGTCACAGGGATACACTATTTATTGTTCATGGTCATGTCTTCTAATTTCATTTCATGGATATGAAGTGTATGTTTGGTGTTTATGTTCATTATCTCTTTATGATCAGGCATGGGTATGCCCACCTTGGGGATCTATCAGAAGAGTTTTGACTCCAACATTTGGGTTCCTCTGATCTATTTGCTCAGTCTTGGTTCCCTCAATTTTGAGCTTTGAGTTTTGTTGTAATGCATTTCGGCCATCAATTTATCTTATGATCTCATGCATTATGGGTCATCTATTATAATCATACTTGTAGAAATTATACAACATGCATGTATATCTTTCATTCACCCGATCTAAAAATGTACTAAAGTTAAATATTGAATCTCTTCTACAAATATTTTGCGGAATTCAGAAAACAACCACTAATCACATGAACATGAAGAAGAATCAAATCAACCAAAACACAGATAATTTCCCAGGGAAAGCTTATAGCTAAAAACCCCACTATATTATATTATATATCCAACATGGATCATGAAACAATTACATAAAAAACTCTTCTCACAAGAGCCCTCCAGTACTCAGTTAATTGTCTCACACTGTCATATGAAAAACTGACGAACACATAGCCAATTCTCAGCCTCCAGAAAACCTGCCTTGCTTGAACAATTCCTGATGGACACAATCCCTATAATATAGGAATTATTTTCTTCATTGACTGCGCAAGTATCATGGGCACGCTAATGGATTTTTTGTTGCTTGTGTGCAACCCAATAATCCTAAAACTCATAGTCAACCTCCCTTTCACCTAGAACTCAACTATGTCGCCACTGGATCTGACATGCATGAAACTAATAATAGTAAATCCTCAGTTACATGTGATATCACTGATTGTGAATTAATTAATATTTAATTCACTCGATCTCTCACTAGTGTATCTTCAGTTACAATTAGCACAACTGAGTTTAACTCACTTAACTAAGTTGAAATTATTACAACCTGCATTAACTAATGCACCATTGTACTTCAAACTATGTTACAACTAGAATTACTCTGCATGCCTCACCAACTACCTCTAACTTGAAATACACTAGCTAACTAAGTTTATCACTCTCAGTTAACTATTTCAAGTTTACATTGAGAATATATTATACTTTATTGTCCATCTTAATTAAGGGACAACTAAAATAGACATGCACCCAAAAATAGCACTGTGGGACCCACCCTAGTTTGGGTGCTTAATGCAACTAGGCGTGGTGTTGGTGAGGTAAATCCCCTCTGCGGACAGAGGTGATCCCAATAGCCCTAGAGTGGGTCTAGCCAAAAACAAGACATGCTATGACATCAATTCCTAGTTAATTGATGGATGGAGATTCGATAGATAACTTACCGTATATCCTGCATTGTTGTTTTCGTCGAAAGAGTGACTACCTCTCGCTCTTGGTTCGACAGATCACGATCTACTCATTCTCATTCTTGGATACATGCACATACACAAGAAACAAAGATGATATACAACACACTATTTCGCATCCGCAACTATCAGTCAGTCGAAGAACACTAAATCAACGCATCAATAAACACAACACAAATATGGAACCAATACCATAGTCTAGTATATTATTGAAAGGAAGGAAGATTACAACCAAGCTTCGACGTTGTGGTCTCCTCCAATAGGGTTCTAGTGGATCGTGTCTCACAAAGCTCGTCGGGAATTCAGACGGGGCTCTCTCTACGGAATTCTCCTTGGTTCTACCTTCTCGATAGCGATTACTTAGCTATAGTATCTCTTCTCCAAGTTTAGCTTCATGGCTATATGTTCAACTAGATTTTGTAAAGGGAGAACGCATGTTTATATAGAGGAAGAGGGAGAGGTTAGTATCCCTATAATCATGGAGGGGAGTCCTATCTTCAAATAATGTTCCCTGGGAGGTTAAAAACCACTGCCTAAAGGAAGAGATTTGTGGCTCATCAAGTTTAACCACTTGCTGTGACTCATCCCTGAGGTGGTTAAAGGAAACTTCTGCCTCTAATTTGTTAAAAGACATTAACAAAAAGGCTGGTGTGGGCACAACAAAGAGACAGAGCGCTAGTTGGCACAGCCTCTAGTGTACATCCTCTACACTGGCATGAGGGGTGAACTAGCTACCCGCGCCAATGCCAAAACATAGGTTTTTATGGGCTTTCTAAGGAAATTTTCAACAGGAGAAATGATGTCCTTATGCAGAACGATGCAAAGAAGGTGTTTGTAGAGTATGACACTACTCACAGGTCACGGGAAATACCCTCCAATATGCAGGGTGATGGATTGCAGGTACGGTGACAAAATGTTGTGTAACACGTGGGTGCTGAAATTTTTTTGCTGAATCTCAACACTCCCTCTCAACAAGAAAGGGATTATCCTTCACCCCGATCCTATCTATATGGTATTTTAATTTTCTACTAGTGAGCGCCTTTGTTAGAATATCTTTATCCTGATCTTCTGTGGGAATGTACTGAAGCAACATTATCTTTCTCTGCACACAATATCTAAGATGATGGTACCATATATCTATATGCTTGGACATATCATGAAACACAAGATTAATCGAGGGTTTAATGCAACTCGGATTATCACAGTGAATCAATGTTGGATCCATCTGAGAACCAAAAAAAACAACCAATATCTTTCTCATCCAGATAGCCTCACATGCAGCTTGAATTTCTTCCATGTATTCTACTTCCGTTGAACTGAGTGCCACAGATTGTTTTTTCCTGAAGTACCAAGAAAATTTTTCCGATCCTATGCTAAAGATCCCTCTTGATGTGCTCTTTCTCTTTGATGGATTGCTCGCCCAATTTGCATCTGTGAAGCCATGCAACTTCACTCCCTCTATCCGTCTGTACCATAGACCATACTCTGATGTGCCCCTCAGGTACTCAGGACATACTTTCCCGCCTTCCAAAAGATCTTGGTAGGCGTAACCATAGCTTGACTCAGCTGGTTAACTGCATGGGAAATTTCTAGTCTCGTGTTCACTAGATACATTAGCAAACCCATTAGTTGTCTGTAGACAGTAGCATCCACTACCTCCCCAGAAGTAGCATCTTCTTTCCTCCAATTTCTTGGAAGAGGAATATCCATGGGTAAGGAGATACTTACCCAGTATCTCATTTGCACACTTACCTTGAGACACAAAAGGTTCACCATCCCGTTGCCATATTTCTAATCCAAGGAAATAATGAAGGAGTCCCATGTCCTTCATTTCAAACTCCCTTGCAAGATCCTCCTTGCATGAGTGTAGCAGTTTCTCACCACCAGTCAAAATTAGATCATCAACATAAATAAAAATGATCAATAACTTAGCCTCAACCAAAATTTGGTATAGGTTTTCATGTGCTTCACTTTTGGTGAAGCCCAGACCGGTGAAATAGTTGTTTATCTGAGTGTTCCAAGCACAGGGTGCTTTCTTCAGCCCATACAGTGCTCTTTTGAGTTGGCACAGATGCGACTCACTGTTTAAGATCTCGAAATCTTAAGGCTTCTCTATGTACACCTATTCCTCAATGACCCCATTGAGAAACACAGTTTTCACATCCATCTGATGAATGCGCCATCCCATCTGCGTTGAGAGTGCAAGGATGGATCTTATGGAAAAGTACCTTGCAATAGGTGCAAAATTATCATCATGATCTATCCCCTCGATTTGTGAGAATCCCTGAGCCACAAATCTGGCCTTTTATTTCTCCACTCTCCCATCATAAGCTTGCTTTATCTTGTAGATTCATCTCGATCCAACCGTTGAATTTTTTACCAGTCTTGGGACTATCTCCCATGCACTGTTCTTGACAATGGAGTCATAATCCTCCACCATTGCATCAAACCAAGTTGGTTGTTGCACTACTTCGTGAATGGAAGATGGTTCAGTCACAATACATTTTCTCATAAGAGGCATGTATCTAGTAAATCGATTAGGAAATTGACTTTGTCTACGTTGTGAAGTAGGGGCTCCTACATTATCTGTAGCCTCAAGTCTCAATCTATCAAATTCTGTGGTGCGCCTTCTACCATTTCTGATGGATGGATATACATGAGTGTTTTCCCCCACCACATGAACCTCCTCATGTGGTTGATTCACATCTTGAGACTCGTCCTTGGGAACCAACAATTCCTCCTCTGCATGCAAGTCTAGCTCCCTCTCAAGGGATAACTACATGGCTTTCTTCTCATCAAATTTTATATCCCATCACACAATAGTCATTATATTATTTATCAAATACACATGATTATTTTGGTGTGTTTCATTGTACCCCACAAAAATCCCAACATCAGTTGTTGGTTCCAAATTTTTCCTAGCATCCTTGGTCACATGCACATAAACAGATGAGTCAAAAATCTTAAAGTGTGAAACATCAAGTTTATTACCAGTGAAAGCCTATTCAGGTTTACTCATGCCAAGTACTCTATGAGGACAATGGTTCTTCACATGTACCGTTGTGTTTCATTCTTCCGCACACATATGCATTGGTAGGCCTTGATCATGCAACATCACTCATGCTGCACCCACAATAGCTACATTATTCCTCTTCATGACCCCATTCTATTGTGGGTTATGAGGCACTGTGAGTTCTCTTCGAATTCCTTCTTTGCTGCAGAAGTTCTTGAATTCGTTAGAGACATATTCTCCACTTGCTTCCCTGACTCTTTCTCCACCAATGCCTTAAACACACAGAACTTAGAGAATGTTCGATATTTCTTCTGCGTGAAGAATATCCAACACTTACGAGAAAATTCATCAACAAATATTACATAGTACTTATGTTTTGTTGTCGAAGCAACCGAGAAAGGACCATGCACGTATGTGTGAACTCTCTCAAGGATCCTTGAAGCTCATTTTTCCCTTTCATGAAAGGTTGCCTTTACATATTTTCCCATCATACATCCCTTGCATGTGTCTGACTGCGCAAGTGTACCCCTGGGAAGGCCAGTAGAAATCTATTGCATGACTTTCAAGGCTCCATCGTGAAGATGGCCCAATATTTTGTGCCATAATTCGCCCTCATCCCAGCTCACCACTTGATATACCTTGCTCGTCATTGTTGTACATCCATCTACCTCCATCTTGTAGAGATTATTAACTCGAATCCCTATCCTCTTGGATTTTCCTGTTGTTTTTTGCCGTAGGAAATCTTTTCCTTCACTAAAAAAAACATCATAGCCTCTATCCTCCAACATTGCAGCTAAGACCGAATTTTTCCTCAGACCTGGTACATGCATTACATATTTTAATTAAAAGGGTTTACCTAAATTCCTTTGGAAGGTAATGGTACCAATCTTGGTAGCATTGTAATGCCCGTCATCACCCATTTCAATATGCATCTGGAGATCTTTCTCCTCCAAGTCACTGAAAAGTTCCTTATCTCCCATCACATGGAAGGAAGCACCACTATCCAAATACCACACAGATCCCAATGCACTCGACACCATGCATGCAATCAATGAGAATTAAAGCTCAAATTTCGAAGCAAGGGCCTCACCAGCTGTAGCTCCTCCAACCTTCTTGTTCTTCTTATTTTGTGGAGAGTTAGTAGCAAAATGCCCATGCTCGTGATAGTGAAAACACTTCACCTTGGACATGTCTTGCTTCTTGCCATTCTTGGACTTGGATTTAGAATGGACTTTCTTCCCCTTCCCCTTCCTTTCCTTGGAAGCCAAAGCACAATTCTCTTCATCCTTATTCTTAGATGGAGATCCATCTCTGGTGTTCTTTCTGAACTCCTCCTGCACTTAATCTGACCACAGTCATTCCCAATCCGACAATTTTTCCCTTCCATTGACAAAGTCTTGATAACTGTGCCAAATCTTTGGAAGTCCTAGGAGAGCCAAGCTCACCAAATAATCATCAACAACTATTATTCCAATGCTCCCCAGTTCATCCCAACATTGGAAAAAATTTGTTAGATATTTTGGAATGGTGTCGCCCTTTTCCATCTAGATTTTCTTGAGTTTATATTTGAGTGTCAATTTCCTATGGTCATTATTGCTTTGGAATAGATCTGTCAAAGCCTTCCACATTGCATATGGTGTGGCTTTTCCATTGAGGCTTGAGATAATGTGGTCTCATACTCCCTTCAATGGGATCCTCCTCACCTTTGCCACTTTCTTTTTCCATGCATTGAGATTTGCAGCATCTGCCACAATGGGTTTAGGAACATCATTATCAATGAATTCCTTCAAGCCATTATCTTCGAGTAATGCCTCCATCATGTCCTTTGAAGAAATATAGTTCGAGTTTCCCTCGAGTGCATGCTCTAACCTTAATCCATTGAAATCTATTTCGATCTTGAATCAACTGTAGCACCATGAAAGTATTTTTGTAAATTCGAATTCTATCATGTCACAAACTCAGCTCCTGGTTCACTTCTGCAATTTCCCGTGCTCTGATACTATGTATAAATTATACAACATGCATGTATATCTTGGATTCACCCGATATAATAATGTACTAAAGTTAAATACTGAATATATTCTACAAAACTTTTGTGGAATTAAAAACACAATTGCTAATCACATGAACATGAAGAAGAATCAAATCAACCACAACACAGATAATTTCTCGGGGAAAGCTTACAGCTACAAACCCCACTATCTTCTATTGTATATCCAGCATGGATCATGAAACAATTACATACAAAACTCTTCTCAAAAGAGCCCTCCAGTACTTAGCTAATTGTCACACACTGTCATATGCAAAACTAACCAACACATATCCAATTATCAGCCTCCAGGAAGTCTGCCTTGCTTACGCAATCCCTGATGGATGCAATCCCTAAAAGATAGGAATTATTTCCTTCCTTGACTGCGCAAGTATCATGGGCACTCCAATGCATGTTTGGTTACATGTGTTCAACCAAATAATCCTACAACTGATATTCAACTTCCCTTTCACCTAGAACTCAATTGGGTCTCCACTGGATCTGACATGCATGTAGCTAATAATAGTAAATCCTCAGTTGCATGTAAGATCACTGATTGTGAATTAATTAGTATTTAATTTACTTGATCTTTCACTAGTGTATCTTTAGTTATAACTAGCACAACTAATTTTAACTCACTTAACTGATTTAAACTGATTACAACATGCATTACTAATGCACCACTACACTTCGAACTCTGTTACAACTAGAATTACTTTGCATGCCTCAACAACTACCTCTAACTCGAAATCCACTAGCTAACTGATTTTATCACTCTCCGTTAACTATTTCAAGTTTACATTGAGAATAGATTACAATTTATTGTCCATATTAATTAAGGGATAACTAAAATAGACATGCACCCAAAAATAGCACTATGGGCCCCACCCTAGTTTGGGTGCTTAATACAACTAGGCGTGGGTGCTAAAATTTTCTTGTTCAATATCAAAAATATTTTCCACTCAAGTATATTAATTGTTTTAACTCTCAGGAGACAATTCCTAGTTGTGGGGAGCCAGTGCCTGAGACATCGTGAAATTGATTAAAAACAATTGAAATCAATGGATAGAAGGTGTTACATAGTAATTTTTCACTGTCCCTGACCAATAAGCAGTGTCATGCCTTGAAAATACCATCATTGCATCCCTTTCCATGAGGACAACAATCCTTCTGTTGATCATTTCCTTAGTGGACCATGAAAAACACATGTTTTTCCTTGGCGCTGGTAGCCCGTTATACCCTTGCGCCAATGAGGAAAATTAAAACTGAGCCCGCACCAGTTGACACTCTATCCCAGTTAAGCACCCATGCCAATCTGCTTATGGAAAGTTTTTTTAAAAAAAGAGGCGAAGTTTCTATCACAACAACTTCGTGGATGAGTCATAGGAAGTGGTTCGACTGAGTAACCATGGCCTTCCTCCTTTGACCTCTTGTTTCCACCTTATTGGGAAACCTCCCAAAGGATAAGACCTGCCTTCCACTATTTTAGGGATTCCAACCTCCTCCTTTCCTCTATAAATATAGCTATCTTCCATTGATGTGCTAGTGGAACATGAGCGGAATGGCTGAATAGATGAACTTGTAGGAAGGAAACTATAGCCGAGAAAAATTTGAGAGCCAAGCCAAAGAGAGAGAGCTTCGTCTAGATTCTCGACAGGCTTTGTTGAGACACGCTGCACTGTCAGCTCCGCCGAAGGAAGATCATAGCGTCAGAGAATTTTGTTGTAATCTCCCTTTTGTCATTTATAATATAAGCGACTCTGATTATGGTTCCATTCATGTGTTCATTCCTTTATATAATGCAATGAATTATATCCTCTCTGACTGATATATGGTTACATGCTTTAGATTTTACGTTGTACGTTGTTAATTCCTTGCATGTGTATAGGTGTTCGGATGTGTCGAACGGAAGGATCATGATCTGTCAGGCAAGGGACGGGAAACATCATCTTTTCTTCAATGACGACTGCGTGGAATTTGAGGTATGCTACTTATCGCAATCTTTGTCTTTTCGTAACTAGGAACCAATGTCATTGCATGACTTGATTTTTGCTAGACCTGATCTGGGCTAGTGGGATCCCCTCTGTCCATTGAGGGGATTTACCTCCTCAACAAACTAGCTGCTCCACTGGGGAGTTAGTTGGAGTTAGTCTTTCCTCTTCTGGTTTTTTTTTTTTTTGGCTTTTGATTGATTTATTTGCTCTTTTGGTTCACCTTCCTTGGTCTTCGACCCCTGTTCAGACCCAGAGGATCAAATCTGACCTCTGCTTTTGTGAAATTTTCATCTTTTGATGGTTGGCTTGATTGGTGCGATTTCTACCCTGACATTAGTGCCCATTGGAGCAAGTTGCTAGTTCATCACCCACGCCATCCCTTTTCTGGCATGGATTATAGCCAGACAGACACGCCATTTCCTGTAGGTGCTAGGGTTTTCCCTTGTTTGGGAGTTTTTTTTGGTCAGTACTTTTGCTTCTGGGTTATTTTTAGATTTTTCTTGAAGTGGTGAGTCTGGTCTTGGTTGGGATAAATTCTTTGTTTTTTCATTTTCAGGTATTGGTGCTTGTTGTTAGTTAGCAACCTACGCCAATTATCCATTGGCGCTAGTTTTCAGTGAGCAAGTCGCGCTAGTTGGCGCTAGTTTCACCCACAAAGTCGTGCCAATTTCAGGGTGTGTGAAAGTTGAGACTTTTTCCCTAAATCCTTCACCAGTGTGTCTTTCCCTTCTGGTCTTTTCTCTGTATGAGCATAGATTACATTGCTCATTGTTCAGCTGAAATGTCTTCTTTCCATGATTGCTTGATGTAAAAGGGAATGAATTCCTTGTTTTGATCTCATGCTTTGGAAGTCCTCTTTGTGTTTGACCTCATATGTCTTGTAGCCTTTTGAGGAATTTTGTTACAAAGTGTTTAAAACAATGATTGCATTCCTAGTGTTTGTTTGTATCCCTTTTGCATTTATCCTTTCATTAAGGAAATTTGCATTCATTTAGTTTTCGTCTCATAGTTTGTTTTCCGTTAAAATGCATTAGATCACATTGCATTGAAAAGTATTTTTTGAGATTTATCATTGAACTTAGATTACATTGTTTAATGATTGAAAGCTAAAAATCGCATCGAGTGCATTCTCTTTCATTAAAAAGCATGCATTAAGTAGATTCTCATTTTATCGAAAAATGCGTTGAGTGCATTCTTATTCTTTCGGGAAAAGGAAATTGTGCATAGATTACAATTGCATAGTTTTAAAAAAAGAGGACTTTGCATAGATTACATTGCATTATTCGCGTCGTTGAATGTTTGAGATTACTTTTGGATAGTGAAAGTCATCTAGTTTGGAAAAATTTCGTTTGCAGTGTTGTTGTTTGTTGCATCATTGTTTGAAGCTCTTCCCTTAACTAGATAGCATTCATCGAATTGAAAGATTTCTTTCCTCATATAGCTGCATATAGGATATTGTCAGATGAAATGTGGTAGGGCCTTGAAACCAAGTCATAATTGAAGATCAACTTTAAAATTTATTCAATCAGCCTAAGGAATCATTGAAACCTAAATAAAAAATTTTAGTGGTCTAGGCTAGAGACGTGTTTCGGCGTCTTTAAACCTAGCAGCTGTCGCTCACCATCTGGCTTTAAAAAATGCTAGTACAGACTTTTGCTCCCCATACCGTCATGTATATAAAGGGAGACCCCATTAGGTCGCAAATCCTTTATCCATAGGAAGTCGAGTTTTCCGCCTTGTAACCATGATACACCGAACACAGCATTCGGGGAGACGACCTGTATGTACAGAAATTCCTTGGTCATTTATCTTTCATTTGATCACCAAGGTGTATATTTTAGTTCACGAAAACTTGGTACACCTCTTACCTAGATTACCAGAGCAGTCAGTTTGATCTTTACTAACTCCCTAAATTTGAAAAGATCATCAAGCGCTTGTCCTTTCACGCTTGTTTCCAAACTGAAAGTGATAGAGTCACCTTTTGCCTGTTTCTTGACTCTTAAAATATGAAACTGTAGATTTTTGTTTCAATGTTTTAAAAATTAATCGCCCACAAAACATTCCTGGTTAAAGTTAGTTTCCTTAGGGTGTTGTTTTGGGTCATCTCCGATGGCAACTTTTCCGGAGTTCATCAACCAGGGAATCCTCTTCGATGGGAATCCTGGTCCTTTTCCTACTTTTGGAAATGTTGGTGCTCCTTATATGGCAATGTTGTCCCTTCCTGGGTTAGCTGTTGGGTTTCCTGTTTGGTTTTTCTCAACCTCTGTGGTCCCGAGTGTCCCGGCTACTGTTCAATCAGTTCCTCCGCGTGAACAACATCATGTTGATTCCAAGGTGGACCTCTCCCCTTATTCTTCTGTTTCTACATCCTCCTGTTCTACTTCGCCTGGTGAAATTCTGGATTCGATTAATCAGGTGGCTAAGAAGAAGAAGAAGAATACAAAGAATAAGAAGTCTGATAAGAGAGAGGCTAAGGCTGCAGCTATTGCTTCTAAAACATCTCCTCTTGATAAACCTTCCAACCCTCCGTGAAAAGTTAAGTTTCCTTGCATGTTGTGCCAGGGAAACCATCTTCTTTGAGATTGTCCTAGCATTCCCAAGGTGCTCGAAGTAAGGTCCAACAATCATCTGTCGTTGCCTTTGGCTTCCAAGAGTCAGGTTGGGGGTACGTCTTCAGCTAGTGCTGTTAAAGCTCCTAAGAAGCAGGGTAAGATTTCCCATACCTGTAAGTTGTGTGAAGGGCACCATGCCATTCACCTTTGTCCATATATGGATGAAGCCAAGAGAGTTTTGGACAACTCGACTGTTTCTGCACCGTGCCTTTCGGCTGGTTACAAACAGTTTTATTTGATTCCTTCACCAGTTGTTTCAACGATTGGTCAAGAGTCATCCTTGGTCGATCTCGCTCCCCCGGAAATTCAAATTTAGGAATCCATTCCCGACCAACCATTGGTCGTAGGATCGGTTGAGCTGGCCCCGTCTGCGGTGCACCAGGTATTTTCCGTTGAGATTGGATCTCACATCCCTCTGGTTCTTCTTGTTTCTTCAGATTCTTCGGACTTGGAGAAAGATTCTCCTGTCTCTACACCTCAAGAAGCCGCTCCTCCACCTCCCATGATGGAGATCCCAGAAGATACCCCTGCCATCTCGATGATGGAGTTCGTGGAGGATTCTCCTTCTTCTTCCGTAACACCAGGGGAAGACCATCTCAGTCCGATGGTACCCCCTCCAAGTAGTTTGGTCGCTTCTTTCGATTGGAGTATATTTGCAGGATATCACCTTTCATCTTATGTGCCCTTTGAGATCACAGTATAGGCCTCTCATCTGGTCGTACCCAGCACCTTTATAGATGAAGGCGTGTCTGTCAATATTTTACCCTCAACTACTTGGCAAGCTTTCGGTTCGCCGCCGCTTGTGCCTGTTACACAAAATCTGTTGGCTTTTAACAGAGGAATTAATCAACCATTAGGGATCCTTCTGAAGTTGCCTGTCACTTTGGGAGGGAAAACTGTCCATATGTATGTGATGGTTATTCCTGTCCCTTTGGACTTTAATTTACTCCTGGGCCGCGATTATACTTATGCCATGGGAGCACTTCTCTCCTCCCTCTTTTGTGTGATGTGTTTTCCGCACCAAGGTCAGATTGTGACCATTGATCAGCTTGCGTTCTTTGGTTCGGATATGGCAGCTAGTCCGCCATCATCCCTCCTGGATCTTTATCCGCCAGTTGTGTCATCCCTGCCACATGTCAATTATGTGGCTGCCTGTCTTGTGCCCATATTCAGTGATAGTGCCATTGTACATCGTGTGCTGGGGGCATTGGCTCCAGACTTCCAACATGTTTTCCTTCCATGTTGGACGGGCAACTCTTGGACGGGCAACTCTTGGAAGCCATGAATTCTTATTCATCATGATGAAAGGTCTGTCGAAGCATGGTTCATCTGCTTGTGTCAAGCTCCTTAAACCATGAAACAAGGTCTGTCAGAGCAAGGTTCATCTTCTTGTGTCAAGCTCCTTAAATCATGAAATAAGGTCTGTCAGAGCAGAGTTCGTTTTCTTGTGTCAAGCTCCTTAAAAAATGAAACAAGCTAGTCGGAGAAGGGTTAATTTTCTTGTGTCAAGCCCCTTAAAACATGAAACAAGCTGGTTCGAGGATAGTTTGTCTCCTATGTCAACCTCGTTAAAAATGAATTAGCTCATGAGGATAGTTCTTTTAATGTGTCAACCTCATTAAAAAAATGAAACACTTTCCTGTTCAATTCGAGTCTTTGATAAGTTCTCGTAAAATACCAGTCGAGTCTTTCTCTTGATCTCGTAATTAGAACCTTCACTCCATCTTCCTTTAATATGGACTCAAGCTTAGGGGGCATGCTTACTTTTTCAAGAAAAGTTTGTTTCCGTTTCAAGCTTGTGTAAAAATGAAACCGGTTTCAAGCATAGTTTATCTTTGTTTCAAGCTTGTGTAAAAATGAAACCAACTTCAAGCAAAGTTTCCTAATTTCAAGCTTCTGTAAAAATGAAACCATTCCCATTTTACCTCTTGTGATTTCCATTTTATCAGCCTGTTTTTACCAGATGAGCCTTGGTTTTCTCACTCCATCGTCATTATCTGTTTGGCCGATCATATGCCTTCACTTGGTTGTCTTACCCGTTCCTGAGGAACCACTACGATGAGTATTCTTGTTAGCCAACCTCTTAACCTTTACTTGTTCCGAGCAGTTCCACCATCACCGGAATCAGTAGCTACCTGTTATACCACTCATTCCTCTAGGAGGAGTCAACTTTCAGCTCTTTTCTGACTCTCTAAAAATGAAAATATTTCCAAGTCTCTTGTCGTTTTGAGCTCGTTAAATTGGTTGCGAAAAAATATCTACCCAGTATACGTTTACCCCTTTTTTGGGTTTGGATAGACTATTTATGAAAAATGAATACCCTAGCCTATCGCGACTAAGAGGTTCTCTCAGATATAGTTTTCTACCTTTTCGGATCTGTGAGACTACCTACGAAAAGGGACTACTAGAGTTTTCTTTTCTTCCTTCTTTTCAAACTCTCTAAACATGAAAAGATGCCAAGTTCTTCCTTTGTCAGCCTAGTTAAAACTTGATGACATCGGACTCTGTCGCAATGACGTTACTCAATTTCCTCCTTCCTAGGGCTCGTTAAATGTACTAGGTTGGATTTTTCCGAAGGACAAACTTATATCGCAAGCATATGATATCCCCTTCAAGCTTGTTTCCAAAAATAATTGGGGTAATCGCCAGAAATGGTGGGGGGAAATGGAACCAATATCACCGTCATGTCGACAATATGTCACTCTTGAACATGGCACTTGTCTACATTCATGTCGGGTTGGGGACATCTCGTCTCATTTTTTGCTTGCCTCCATGGGTTTGGGTAATCTCTTTTGACTGATCATCTGCTCTTTGCCATGTCATCATGACCTCAGATCTTTTGATGTCAAATACTGCCAAATCCAGTGTTGTGCCACCGATATGTTCAAGATAAGTTGGCCTCTACAGTTTTCAACCTCCCTCTGATTCTCTACTGATCTTGATTCGCAAAAAACATGTTCCTCTGTCTCGCTTCGATGATGTGGGAAACACTATGGCCCACCTTTGATCAAGGTCACTTCCTGTCGACCTCAGCTCATTATCTAGGAGGCTGATCTAGAGACTTCCTTCAGGTACCTTGGAGCCTGCATGCCTCAATGGCAGGTTCTTTGCATTTGATGCAAGGTTTTCATTATTGGCCTTCGATCGGATGATTCTGTGGGTGTTTGACTTTAGCTCATTGTTCACATTCCATGGATTTTACCTATATTACCTTGAGGGCCATCCTCATTATAGGTGGTTCCTCTCGCATCTGTTAATGGCTTTCATTATTGGCTGGTAATCAGACGATTTTCTTGCATTTTCGACTTCAGCTCACTTATTCACATGCTCGGACTTGTACTTTGTTCGGGTCGAGGTGGAGCGCAAGACCCTGGATTCTATCCGATAAAATCCAGGCAGTGGATTCTTTGTGGATTATCATGATTAGTTACGTGACTCATTTGATTCGATGGCTGCGACCATACCTGATTCTACTTGTTGATCCTTCTTTACTGGATTTCTGCGCCCATACCTTGGATCCTGGTTATTGTACACTCTATTATGGATGGTTACGCCCATACCACATATCATGTATCAGAGATACCAGTTGTATTTGTATTTGCAGGTCTTCTGATGGCAATGTTTTCAGTTGGGCATGTTCTCATAAAGCATTTCACCCCTCCCTCTCTCTCGGACCTCATGCTTTAAGGGGCATCTGTTACACAGTAATTTGTCACTGTCCCTGCAATCCCCATCTTTCCCATTGGAGGGTATTTTCTGTGACCAATAAGCAGTGTCATGCCTTGCAAATACCATCATTGCATCCCTTGCCATGAGGACAACAATCCTTCTATTGATCATTTCCTGAGAAGACCACTAGAAACACCTATTTTTTCCTTGGCGCTGGTAGCTCGTTATGCCCTCACACCAATGAGGAAAATTAACACTGAGCCCATGCCAGTTGGTGCTATGTCACAGTTAAGCACCTACGCCAATATTCTTAAGGAAAGTTTAAAAAAAGAAGGAGGCGAAGTTTCGATCACAAAAACTTTGTGGATGAGTCCTAGGAAGTGGTTCGACTGAATAACCACGACCTTCCTCCTTTGGCCTCTTGTTTCCACCTTATGGGGAAACCTACCAAAGGATAATACCTCCCTTCCACTATTGTAGGGCTTCCAACCTCCTCCTCTCCTCTATAAATATAGCCATCTTCCATTGATGTGCTAGTGGAACATGAGCGGAATGGCTGAATAGCTGAACTTGTAGGAAGGAAACTATAGCCGGGAAACCTTTGAGAGCCAAGCCGAAGAGAGAGAGATTCGTCGAGATTCCCAACAAGCTTTGTTGAAACACACTCCACTGTCAGCTCCACCGAAGGAAGATCATAGCGTTAGAGCATTTTGTTGTAATCCCCCTTTTGTCATTTATAATATAAGCAACTCTGATTATGGTTCCATTCATGTGTTCATTCCTTTATATAATGCAATGAATTATATCCTCTTTGACTGATATATGGTTACATGCTTTAGATTTTACATTGTATGTTATTGTTTCCTGGCATGTGTACAGGTGTTCGGACATGTCGAATGGAAGGATCGTGATCTGTCGAGCAAGGGACAGGAAACATCATCTTTTCTTCAACAAAAACTGCGTGGGATTTGAGGTAGGCCACTTATCGCAATCTTTGTCTTTTCGTAACTAGGAACCAATGCCATTGCGTGAATTGATTTTTGCTAGACCCGATCTGGGCTAGTGGGATCGCCTTTGTCCGCAGAGGTGATTTACCTCTTCAACAGAAGGACATGCCATGAGGACTTGCAATCAAATCTTCTGCTTTCAAAACCCTAGCCTTCCAAAGTAGAATGGCCAGAGAATTTATGAGAGTTGCGGGGTGATGGATTAAAGGTGTATAGCAAAAAATGAATAAGAAAAAATTTTGGCACAGGAAATTAATAATATGTGCTTTAACTCCGTAGAGAGAATGATGGATGAAGAATGAAAATATGAGTGATATTGCTAGTGGTGAGAGTGCTTCATTAAGTTCTTCGAGATTAAATATCATGAGTAAAACCAACTAAATTCATTAAAAACTAAACTAAAGCACAAGTTGCATCACACATAGTCCAAGAGAAGAAAAACATATATGAATGTTGAAACAAAAAAGAAAACCATGACTACAACTTCTTAGGGCTGGAATCAAAATGCAATATCATCTTCAGATTTCAAAGAGAATACCTTTTTTACATCCAATAATGGGTGAATTTTCCCTTTCGAACCCTTTCCAAATATAATTTTTGAGTTTTTTTATTTCTATCTTCTAACTTAACTATACTAACTGGTTCTTGAAATAGTTTGAGTAATTGTTTCTCTTTTTGTAATTTTTGTTTGAAATATACAAATTACAAAATAGTAATATTAATATTAATATTATATATATAATATATATAATATTAAATAAAAAAAATTTAAAACAAAATCTCATGTCATTTTGAAATTCTACATACAAATGCATTGAGTCGAGCCTTAATTTTGGGCCAGAATTACAACATATTAATTTAATAAAAGTTGATTGACAGTGCACGAGTCGTAGCTGTATTATGTGTCATCAAAAATTCAAATTATAAAGATGCATATGGAGGCACTTTCTGGTGGTTTCTAGAAATGAATAAGGTGATGCCACATTAAATAGTGGTCATTGATCTGCAAAGAGTGATTCATTCCAAACCATTCTACGCGAGCACTCTCTTCGTTAAACTTCATGCAAGTTTTGATGTCAGAACTCTGTTGGATCCTAGTAAAATTATTATCAACCATCGATGGAAAATGACACAATATTTGTTTTTTAAATTCCTTGAAGATCGTACTCCGGGGTTCAGAAAACTGTAGCAATGGCTAGAAAAACTCTCAGTGCGCGTTCTCATTTTCTAAGAAGAATCCTTTTGTGTATGCTTGTTTTCATCCTCGTATTTTTTTTTCTTGCCACGCTTGCTCAACTTTGGAGTGCCTGTTGGTTCAGAATTAATTGATGAATTCCTATACATAATAGTTTCATCAAGGGCATATATCCTTAACGCTAAAGAAAATATTTTTGATACCTTAACTACTGCTGAGGGAGAGGATGAAAACCACCACAGATTTCTCAAGCAATCAGTGTTGATCATTTGTTCCAAAATTATTGTGTCTTGAACCATTTAAAATATTGATTTTGTAGACTTCACAATTGCACACCGATCACGTATTTTTGACAAAAAATCCTTTTTTAGCTCTAAAGGCTCTAGCATTTTGTCAAATAAATCAACATCCATATCTCGCAAACTGATCTTAAGTCTTCTTAAAATTGGTGACGTCCTTCTTGATAATGGCTTCCTGTAATCTTCTGAAACATCGCACTTTTCAAACATTCTAAAGTTGGTTTATGCATTCCTCAATAAGATAGTTGAGTTTCCCTCATTGTCCATCTTGGAACCAAGATTTAAATTTGTATCCATTTGATGCATTTTACGATTCATGTTTTCGCAAAAGATAATCAAATGTGAATAAGGAATGTATGAGGTGACCATTATATGCAAAGTACCTGAAGAAGCGTGTATGCTAGTTTTCTCTTTTCTAGATAGAACATTGAGATTTGAATGATTTCATGTTGAGGGGTCTAAACCACCTAAATTTTGTTTGGAAAGGCAGATCTTAAGACTTGAATCAAATGAAGATAAATAGTATGGAGCTGGGACAAATACTGCTATACCATTAGAGGAAATCAAGCATATCTCACATACTTAATATTTATTATAAGATGGACAATATCTCTATCAAATCATACAGACTGCTTGTGGAATTTTTCTTTTTAAATGTACCAAAATTTGAAGATACATGTGATTTTCCACTTTTATTTGGAGGATTCTATGAGGTAGTCTCAACCACATCAGAGGCATGATCTTCCGGTGAGTGATCACTTTCACTTTTTCACCTCTTCACCTTTGGAGCTTGTTGGAGCGAGGTTCCCTAACCGCAATTTTGGTACAATTTTGTAATATTTTATAATAGTTTAGTCTAGCATAAGGGCTCTGTGGCGAGTCAAAGCCCCCTATTATCTCCCTGTAATTCTAGCATATTGGTGAGACTAAAGTTGCGGGGAGGACATTGGAACCACTTTGGGATTCTAGGATCTAGCCCTCTTGAATCTAGAGAGGGATCTCTCTAATAAGTGCAAAGATTGATTTATCTTTAAGGCTTTTGAGTATGATATTAGCTAGTTATTAAGAATGAGGTTTTGTTTTTTTTGGTTGGGAAAAGATATGTGAAGGTGAAGGAAGTCTAAATGAAGGGTGAAGGTGATTGAAAGTGAAAATTTGATTCAGCTAAGAAGATAGGCAAGAAACAACTTCAATCCATTGGGCTATGGAGTCATAGTAGGATTTAATTGAAACAACAAGGTTCAAGAGTGGTCCATGGGGCAAGTCATTTATGTCTAAGGATCTCTTTAAAGTTTATTTTATGGAATGAAATGAAACAATAAGAAGGGGAATTAAAAAAATGAAGAACAAAGAGCAGCCTAAGATCAAGTAAGTACTTTGAAACTATCCTGCTTTTGGCATACAATTATGAAAGACATAAAATTAATCTAAGAGCAGGTAAGTACTTTGAAACTAGCCTTCTTTTGATGCACTTTCAATAGAAAACATTTAAAACACAAAAAGAATAGCTTAAGATAAAGTAAGGACTTTGAAACTATCCTACTTTCAGCATATTCTAAGGGAAAATTTTCAAAGCAACTGTTGGAGAAGAAACTAGAGGACGGGGCTCACCATAGATTTCCCTAGTTCTGCTTTACCTGGAAAACTTATCAAGACAACACATAAGATAACAAAGAATAGTCTAAGATCAAGTAAGGAATTTGAACCTAGCCTGCTTTCAACATACTCTTAGGGAAACTTTCAGACAACCTTTGGAGATAAATCTAGAGGACAGGGCTCACCATAGACTTCCCTAGTTCAAATTTACTTGGCAGAAATTGAAAATAACATTCAAGAATAATGTTTAAAGTCTAGGCAGTAAGAGAAGGGAACACCAACATCTTGACTTCTTGGACTGTATTAAATCATTCTTAAACAACACAATTGGAAGAAAACATGTAGATAAAGCTTTTCAGTAAGAGCAGAGTACCTTTTACAATAAATAATAACTCTATAATTGTTGTTCTTTATCAGAGAAGATGGACAGAATTGAAACAAAAATAAAATAAAAATTTACAATAAGAAAAACATTACCGTTGACATAGACCAGGATCTCATAAATCAGCTTGTATTTGATACTTCAAACCAGTTACAATATTCAAGTCTAGTGGTTCTCTACAGCTTCAAACTTCTCATCTTAACTTAGGTATCTTCAATTACAAACAGAGCTTACAGCAGCTTCAATAAACTATTTACAGGAAACAGATATGAAGTGACCAACATTGTCTCATCTTCTACAGAAGTATTTATAGAAGAAATGAGGAGGTGGGATGGGATAAAAGATCTTCTAGGTTCAATTAATACAGTTTAATGTTTCTCGGCCTTTGATGGGCTCAATGGAGAAACTCTCTGATATTTCATCTGTATTAATTGGTTTACATTATGTATTAATCTTGTTGGGAATATTTTTTTGACTTTAAGGTTCTTTGTTATCTTTGTAATAACTCTGTTGACAGTTTACAATAAGTTCCTTTGGTTGAATTAACTGTTTAGCTGTCTTGAGGCGGATATCTTCTGTTCTAGAAATAACGAGGCCTCCTTTGAATCCTTTGAGGCTGCAGGTGGCTTTTGGTAGCTGAGAGGATTCAATTAGCCTCTGTTGTGGCAGTGGAGGCTTTCTCGGACTGATAGATACTATTTTTTTTACCTAAAACATGGTTAATTTTATTCTGATCTATGTGTTAGGAATAATTAGGCCTAAATCCTATCTTCTGTTCCTCAAAATGCATTTAATTGAGTGGATTAGGATTTAGATAGTCGATTTAGGTCGTAATCCCTCAAAACTGTCTAAAGAGTCTTCAATTCTTCATCTCTTTTGTGACTGGATCCTTTAACACTGATACTCTTTGCTTGATTAAACTTTGTTGTGTGTTGTTGATGTGCAGGCGTTATAGAGGTTTTATAATTGCATCAGTGCTCATGAGGGACTGATGAAACATGGTGTTGAACCCTGTAGAATGATATTCTTGATGAATAAAGGCCTTGGGGATCGTCATCGCCGGCCTTCAATTTTCTTTTTAAAACAATTTAAAAACCATTAAAACCTGCACAAATAAACAAAATTATAAAAAATCCTACAGGATAAGGTATAGACTGCTTTATAGGTTGAGGTTAGATCACAATTGTTGGATGAAAGCATTCAACGACGGGGATTGCCTGCAGAGGTTAAACGGAGAGGCGGTTGGAGTGGTCAGTGAGAGACTAAGTCTGAATCGTCGATGTATGTTGATCAACGGTCGAGATAAACTGAAGATCTTATAAGATGAAAGGGTAATGTCACAATGAAATGGCGGAAAATATAAGAAAAATAGGTGAAAAACCTTTGGCGGAGGAAAAAGGGTAAAAATGAAATTTGGGGTTTCTTGAAAAATTCTGGGTCGTCGGATTAGATCGGCCACAGAGATCAACGACGGAGGTTCGCTTATGAAGTCCCTTGGAGGATGGGTGGAGGGCGATGAACTGAGGGCAAAATCAAACTGGAGTCGTTAGATCTCAGAGATCAACGACAGATATCACACATGGGAGAATGCAATGGAAACAGGAAAAGTGGTTTCGGTGAAAGAAACCGTTGGTTTCACGCGATAAAAAGGACGGAAGGCTGTATTTTATTTTTGAATGCGATATGCATTAGAGCTTGACACGTGGCTTTTTAAAACCACCTACATCGCGTAATTTTGAAAAATTAACGCTCAAGCTTAAAATCACGTGAAACTGCACGTTGGCCGTCAGATCTGGGCTCTTAGATCGGACGGCTGTGAGGAAAGCACGATGGAGAATAGATGCACGGGCGATAAAAGGTGGGCCAGGGTCAAGGCGGTTTTAATCTTGACCATCGAATGAGGGAATGGACGGTGGAGATTTGATCTGGGAAGGGTAGGACCCAAAGGTGTTGGGCCTATCGAGTTAAATTTGGACCGTCGGATGAAACAGATCAATGGCTCAGATCAAATCTTGGGATTTATGAAACGACATATGGCGCAGGGTTTGGGTGGAGAATGGGTCATTGTTGGCCGTTGATCTGCAGAGATCAACGGTGGAGATTCGCCGAAGAAGTTACACAGCGGGATTTGAGAAATAACAAAGGGAAGTGAGGATTAATCTGGACTGTTGGATCTTAGTGTATGGACGTCCCAGATGCAATCGGAAGATCACGATCGGTGGGGGCAAGGGGAAAAAAGCACTGATGCGATTGAACAAGGACCGTTGATCTCAGGACCAGATCGACGGTGGAGATTCACTTACGAATGCCGAAGGCGGGTATGCGGGCTTTGGGAAAGAGAAATGTGGGCCATCGGATCTGGGCCTGGTGGAGAAGATCGACGGCTAGGAAGCCATCGCAAGGTCGCCAATTGGAGGGGGGCAATAAAATATTTAAGCGCATCCAATGGAAAACTCTGATACGAGATCCCGCAGATCGTTGATTGGTTTAAATCAATGGTTGGAATTTGCTCAACCAATGAACCAGCGGGTTTTCTTTTTAACATAGGAAAAAATGGGTTTTTTATGAAATACAAAAGAAAAATTGTATCGGGGAGGAGTTTTTATAATGCTTTAGCACCCGATTTCGGGGCTCGGGGTTATATGTAAAGACAAAGGAATCAGGAGTTTAGAAGAAAAGAGGCCAATCGCAATCGGACATTTAATGTAATAAAAGAAATGCATTTCGCATGAATGCCCCGATTGCGATAAGCGCCTAGGGCCTTAACGCTTGGTTCTGGCTCCAGGTCCCATGGTGGGGAAGTGGTTTAGGGCTTAGCCAAAAGGGGCTTAGGCCTATAATGTGAAAGTGGGTTTTTTATGATTTTTCAAGGATTTTCAAAGGATTTTGGGGGTTTGGTAAGGTTTAAAAAGGAGTTTTAAACCTTATTAAAGGGATTTTTATGAAGGGAAGAAGGGAAATGAGGGAAAATAGAGGAATTTCATGGGGAAAAAGGGGATAAAATGGAGGTTAATTATGAGTGAAAGGAGGGGTAAAATGAGGGGAAAAATGGAGTTTTTGCAGCAATCTTTTCTTCAGGAAAACAACAGATTTTCAGAATTGAGAGGGAAACAAAAGTGAAGATAAATTCAAGGATAAGTCATCTTCATAAGACTTCAAGAACTAAAAATTTGGTAATAAATTTTTTTCTTGAAGGCTTTCAAAAAATGATTTAGCCACCATTTGATATGACAAATTTTATAGGTGGCTAACAGTGGCTCCACATGGGGATGGCACCTTCTTGAAGGTGTCAAGAACTTCAGACTTGTATTCTCTGGGGGGTTGATCAATGCCTCATCCATTGGGCTACAAATTTCTTCATTTGGATGATCTTTTTCTGTTCTGATAATGTTAGCAGCTATGAAAAACAATGGAACTCTATCAAAACAAGCTTTCTACCTACCCAATCCTATTGATCTAACATTTTTTCTTCTTTGAGAGTGCTTTTGGATTGGCAAACTCTTTTACAAACATTTTATTCTTTTGAAAGCAAAAAGTAATCTAAGTCTACTTCTTATTTCTCCATGAACTTAGATTAAACAGTTGATTTCATAAGCTTCTCTACCTAACTACTATCTGTTATGATTAGACTGTCTAACGGATTTTACTCTCTAACTTCTAAAACAAGAAATTTAAAAAGAAGCCAAGTCAGGATTGAACAATCTAACTTGTTGTTGATCTATGGCATAAAAACACGCTGCACATAGATTATTATTGCAGAAAATTAAATCAAAATGGTGAAGGCTTAAGATCTGAAAGTTCTAAGCACATCGTTCTCTTTTTTTTCAGCTCTGTTTTTAGGCTTGTTTGAGCTGTTTTTTCATTTTTATCTGCTTCAAGTTTTGAGCTTATTAGAACCAGTTTACTTCTATTTTTGACTCAAAATTTGATCTAGTTAGAGCCATTCTTTCTTTTGGAATCTATAGGTTCATATTTTTAGCTTGTTTGAACCTTTATTTTCTATCCTAATCTATTTAACTAATAAGCCAAGATTAAGTTGTTTGGAAAAATTATTTCACTAACCTATCAACAGTAAATTTAAAACTAATTAGTCATGATTAGGCTGTATGACTAACTAGGAGAGTGTTTTTTAGGAGTGACATTTGAGCTTGCACACTTTCACATTTTGTTTCTCTTTTTTGGTATGGGGCTGTACCTTTCTTGTTTTTACAATCTGCCACCCTCTTTTCTCTTTCTATTGTTTTTGTATTTTTTATTTTTCTAACTTTGAATGCAATGATGGATGAAATATTTATAATGAGCAAAAGATAAAAAGGCTTCCAAACATGATAGGATCAAGATAAATAATTTTTGAGCATCCTGCCATTCATAGGACCCCCAAATAGTTCAGCTCCATTCAATTCCTACAAGAAATAAGCATTGTTACTAGCAGTAGAATGAATGATATAAGGGCCAAGCCATAAGTTATCAAATTTCCCATGCTTTCCCTTGTCTTCTCTCCTTGAGCCCCACTTTAACACTTTGTCACCAATGTTAAAATTACTAGCCTTTGTCCTTCTATCAAAAAGATTTTTGATGCTCTCTTTCTTTTGTAATGCTCTTTTGTAAAACTCCTCTCTGGTTTGCTGAAGATGTATAGTTTGATTAATCCTTCTGATCATGTCATTTTCTTCACACTACACTTCTTGAATCAACTTCATAATTGGTACAACAAGGCCGGTGGGAAAAATTGCATCTATTCCATACACAAGTTGATAGGGTGACATTCCAATAGATTTCTTAAGTGTTAATCTGTCAGCCCATAGTGCATGCACTAGCTTTGTGTGCCAAGAATTCTTGTTGTCCTCCAGCAACTTCTTGATTATGCTGACCAAACTTTTGTTTGAGGATTCTGCTAACCCATTACCTTGAGGGTAATAAGAAGTATAATGGCCCAATGCAATATGATATTTGTGACAAAATTTAACCATCTTCTTGGAACCAAATGCTGCAACATTATCAGTGATGATCTTCCTAGGATAGCCAAATCTAGAGAGGATATGAGTTTCAATGAATTTTATGATGACAGAGTCATTGGCTTGCCTAGAAGGGATGGCTTCTATCCATTTGGTAAAGTAGTATGTTGCAGTGAGAATCTATCTATGTTGGGCAGATGAGGGTGGATGGATTTCTCCTATGAAGTCTAAAACCCATTGTTGAAAAGGAGCTTCAACAGTGATTAGATGCAGAGGTAAGGGCAACAATTTTCTTTTTCCTTCAAAGACTTGACATTTATGACAGGCAATGATCATTTTATGGACATCGTGAAAGAGGGTGGGCCAATAGTAACCAGCTCTAAGGATTTTGTTGACTGTAGTCTTCCAGTAGAGGTGGCCTCCACATTCTCCTTCATGGAACTCATGCTTAACCTTCTCTGCATCATTCTCGGGTAAACATTTAAGAAATAACCCACTGGAATTTTTCCAATAAACACATTTATCTACAATGCAATATTTTACAGCTTTTAACTTTAAAAACCTTGCCTTTGTTTTTGATAAACCAGGAGGTGTATTCAAATTAAGAAAAGCATATAGAATATCAGCATACCAAGAGGAATTCATAAAATGGTCTTCAACAATGGGAGTTGACAATTCCTCTTGTTCAACTAAAGCATTTATCATATTTATATCAAGAACTTCAAATTTTGATTCAATCATTAATCTAGCTAGTCCTTGGCCTTTAATGAGTTTAGTGGCCTTGATTTCTAAATCATATTCAAGTATCATAGCTATCCACTTACCTCTCTTGGCATCTAGATCCTGTGTTATAATGTCTTTCACAACTAAATTTGGGACAAAGGCAATGATGTGGGAGTGAAAAATGTAAACATTGAAGTCTTTTAAGGCTTTGACTAAGGCAAAGTCTTGTTTTTCCATAATTTTGTACTTCAGAGGAGCATCTCTCAATGCCTTGCTAAAGAATGCAATGGGCTACTCTTGTCCTTGTGGATTTTTCTGCAATAGGACAGCAACTATTGTATGTTCTGATGCAAATGAAAAAATGTAAAAATCTTTTGAAAAACCAGGACTTATTAGAATTGGTATTTTGGTTAATGCTTGTTTTACCAGCTCAAAAGATTTCTTTGCTTCTAAGGTCCACTTAACTGCTTGTTCCTTTTTCAACATGTTTGTAATGTTTCTAAGGAGTTCAGCGAAGTTGGCTATGAGCCTTCTCATGAAATTAATCTTTCCAATGAAATATTGGAGTTCCTTGATGTTTCGAGGATGAGTGATTTGCAATATAGCCTCGATCCTTATAGGGTCTATCTTTATTCCCTCTTATGATATGATGTGCCCAAGAATTTTACCTTCTTGGAGACCAAATAGTGTTTTCTTTGGATTTAAAGATATCCAAAACTTCTTTCATTTCTAGAAGACTTTTCTTAAGTGTTCTAAGTGCTCTTCATCTGTTTTGGAAAAAACAGTGACATCATCAAGGTAAATAATGATTAAGTAGCCTAAATCTTCTGAGAATGCAATGTCCATGGCTCTTTGAAAATTAGCACCAGCATTCATTAAACCAAAGGGAATTTTCACATACATGAAAGTGCCCCAAGGCGAAATGAAATCTATCTTGAGTTGATCATCAGGATGTACTAAAATCTGATTGTATCCTAAGTAGCCATCTAGCAAAGAAATTCTTTTAGAACTAACTACCCTTTGTAAAATAAGATCCATTTTGGGTAAAGGGTAGTTTTCCTTCAATGAGGCTTTGTTTAAGTCTCTAAAGTCAATACAAAGCCTAATCTCTCCTGTTTTCTTCCTAACTGACACTAAATTAGACACCCATTCTGAATATCTAATAGGAACAATAATACCATCTTCATACATTTTCTTGATTTCCTTCTCAACCAGAGGTAACTGAACAAGGTTTATTCTGCACATTTTTTGTTTAAATGACTTTTTGTTTTCCTTGAGAGGTATCTTGTGCTGAATTATCTCAGTTTCATAGGATTTCATATCCTTATAACTCCATGCAAAAACATCAGAAAATTATTTAAACAACTCTATGTATTTCAGTTTGATGTGAGATGGTAAAGTTTTATACAGTTTGATCATCTTTGGTTTTAGTTCACTGCCTATATTACACTCTTCAACTTTAGTTTCCATAGGCTCCAGCTTTGGCTTCTTAGCCACATGATTGAAATCAAACAATTCTTCTAAAGGGACCAGACCTTTTGGAAAACTTTGATTGTTAGACTACAGAGTTTCTAAGTCTTCTTTTCCTAACTCTGAACTAATTTTTGTTTTGTTTTCAAGTTTGTTAGACAACAGGTTTACATCAGCCACCTCTGAAGACTCTTCTTCTTCATTAAGTAGATTTTCTTCACTAGGACAGTCTGTTTCATAGTCTGAATCTGAACTTGGTAGTTCAAATTTATTTCTAGACTGGAGGAAGTCTTCTATTTGTTTGTCTCCATCAAACACTTGCCAATATTTCTCGTTATCAGGGACAGCTGGTCTAAATTTGATTTGAGTTGTACATTTTTTGGTTTCATAAGGAGTTAGGCACGTCCTAGCAGCAAAATCCAAACCATTAGCTTGAATATTTTTGTTTCTTGGGACAAAGATAAGTTTAAATTCCTCGATTTTTTTCAATAAATCCATGACATCTTTTTGATAGGCTCTAAGTCTGGGATGTTTCGCAGTATACTCCCCATTCACTTGCCTAATTATTAGTTCAGAATCACCATGAACCTTTATTCTTTTGGCCCCTAATTTCTTCAATAAATGCAGGCCTAAAAGAAGGGCTTTAGATTCAGCTATGTTATTGGTGCACTGAAAGTTTAATTTGCAGGAATGCCCTTAAGTATGATTTTTCATTGCATTGTGAAGCCACACTCCCACACCTGCATCACTCTTAGTACAAAATCCATCAAAGTGCATACTCCATGGAGGACTAGTTTCGGATTCACTAGTTTTGTTACTATCCTCTTCGTCTAGTGCACCTTTGGATTGTTCTTGAAGATAAGCACTATATTGAATTTGTTTTAATTTCTCAGGTTTTTCATTGTGTTGAGGACTACTTTCTCGACTATCAAGGTTCAAAATCAATGGATGAATGATTTGTAGCTCTAGACTTGTGTTTTTTTTGTTGTAGTTTTTGGGTTTAGAAAACTTTTTTGACACTTCTGTCTCGTCTTCCTTATCCTTTTTACCTGCCATTAATTCAGTTAAGGTCACTTGTTCACTGAATGCTTCATCATTGAAAAGGATAAATGATTCAAGGCATGTATTTACAAAATAAAGGGGAGAGTTTTGCAGTCTCTCTTGGCTAGTAACCATGTATTGCATATGAGACTCCCTATAAAGTCTTCTCGTTTGATTAAAAATGGGGATAGTTGCATATGTCATGTCCATCTGCATTGTTCCTTGTAACTTAGCTCCCCAAGATCTTGATAACATCATACCATATTTTGGGGGTAAATCAGCCACAAAAATATCCATTACTAAACAATTGGCTGTAATTTTTGCTAAGTTAACACAGAGGTCTTTTATTAAGCCTAAACATTTCACTCTGCTTGAGTCAAAGGAGTAAAGATCTTTGTAAGGTCTAGTGATTTCAAGGCCTAGGCTCTCCATTACAGCTTTGGGCATTAAATTGTGGGAGGCCCCTGAGTCATGCATGGCATTATGCAAAATTTTGTCATGAACATTTAAACTAACATAAATTGGAGGAATCGGTCCTTCTTGATACCTACCCTCAATCTTAGGACCAAATATGAGCTCTGGT
The DNA here is from genome assembly GCA_034641835.2 of Pinus albicaulis. Lineage (NCBI taxonomy): Eukaryota > Viridiplantae > Streptophyta > Pinopsida > Pinales > Pinaceae > Pinus > Pinus albicaulis. The sequence goes on along the minus strand of CM076584.1, from coordinate 818,052,009 downwards.
TGGTCATCATTAAGATTGACAGTGTCATTATTTTCTTCTATTTTTAAAGCCTTCAAAATTTGAGATCTATATACATCTTGGGCAGGTAATTCAGTGAGAGGAACAGAGATTTTGATTCTGGCAATTTCTTGCTCCAAACTAAAAGGCATCTGATTCTTTGAAGTGTTTTTTTCGGCCTTATTAACTGCCATTCTATTAGAAAAATTAGTTTGTTGATTTCCTCTATTTACATTTGTCAAAATTGTTTTAACAGGAGCACTATCTGAGGTGCTAACGCTACTAAGGTCTGCACTCTATTTTTCAGTACTTTGAGTGCCTTTTTCCTTGTTTTTATCAGAATTTCCAGCCACTATTTTATCTTTTTGTTTTGTAGTCTTGGGTTTATTCACAGGGCTGTTTTTTGCAAAACTTTTAGAGGTTTTAGTTTAGGGAGTTTCCTGATTTCTTTTACTTCTAAGTTCATACTATTTTTGAGTCTCTATAATGACATTTTCCATTTCTTGATAATAACTTTCATCCTCTGCTCTTTTGTCATCGTAGGGTGTGTATAGACCTTGTTTTCTATCGTAATGAACGTCAAAATCATCATTGTCTACTCCCAGCATGTTGATGTCATATTCCTCTGTTTGTTCACTTGTTTCTTCAACCTCACTTACATAGTTTTGATGAAAAGGAGGAGTAATCTGTTGATCGTCCCCCCTTGGTCTATTCTGAGGTTGGTTTCTCCTAAAATTCTGATTTTTGTTTTGATTTTTGTTTTGAGGAGCTATTTGGTTTTGACTTGCTTGTGGTCTCTCAAGTATGCTCATCTTTTTCATCATCTCCTCCATCATTCTTTCCATTTTTGAGATAGATGTGGAAGGTGTAGATTCCTCTTTGAAGGACACTTTCTTCTCATTCCTCATTCTTGCTCTTTTCTCCATTAAATTAACTTACACAACAAGAGCTCCCTTTTTCATATCTTCAAGAGTCAAAGGATCTCTCTCTCTCTCTCAGCTGATAGGCCATCTGAGGATCAAATACTTCAAGAAATTTTTTTGAAACTGAGCCTTGTGGAGGTTTTAATTCTGGGAGAAGGGCATTATATACACTTTTGAACCTAGTGCAATAAGCTTGTACACTTTCCCCAGTGTTTCTGTGGAGATTTTTGTAATCAGAAATTATTTGGAGAGGGTTCTTCCTGACTTCCCATTTGTTTAGGAATAACTGATGGAAGGCATGGAGATCATTAATACTATGAGGGGTTAAGCCTTTGAACCATTTTCTTACTTCTCCCCCTAAAATCTGATCAAATAATCTAATTTTGATAGTTTCATCATCAATCTCATTTCTTTCAAAGTAGTCATTCATCTTATCCACATGTTGTGAAGCAGTAGTAGCATTACTAGCATCATACAATGGTATATTGGACTGATAGTCCTGTGGGAGATTGACTAAAGGTAAAGGAAGGACTAAGGGAGCATACCATGTGGCCATGATAGGAGGTTGTGGAAAGAGTGGGGGGTTCACAAGTGGTGGATTGACAAGAGGGAAAGTGGGCTAGAATGGAGTGGTTTGAACAGTGGATGTATGGATAACAGAAGTAGATGGACCAGCAATATATTATTGAGCAGATCTAGGATGATGTAGTTTCTCTACTACCAAGATGTTCACTTCTTTCTGGGGATGAGAGTGAAGACTCTGAATCTAGCTGATCTAAATCATCAAGCGACCTAGTTCTAAATGGATTTATTAAGTCAACTTGTGATTCTTGTAGAGTTGCAAGGTTTTCAGGGACAGAATTAGCTCTATACGGTGATCTAAGAACAGTTGAAGATTTGACCTCAGGAAACTTCCTAAGGATTCTTTCAGGGTTATCGACTATCTCAGGAGGGTTTGGGTCAAGATAGGCTCTAGTATAAATCTTTCTAGTAGCCACTATGGTGTGTTTTTCATACCCAACTAAACAAGAAAAGTTTTAACCAAATATGACAATATTTAAGAGGCTAATTGATCTTTTAAACAAGAAATATTTAATCCTAAAGTCCTCTAACTGAGTTTAAATGATGTTATGATGATAATGGGTTTTCCCAGTGGAGTCTTAAGGTCTGTTTAGGATTGTGGAGTCACCAGGTGGAAATTTTTAGCTCTTTTGGAGGTAAAAGGTTTTATGGTCCACCATGCTTATTTAAATATGATACGAAATATTTTTGGGTTTAAAATTTTTAGGTCCTATGGGTTCTAGAGTGTCCTAAATCTGTTTCAACACTTAGCTACGGTGATGAGACAAGGGATTTATATGGCTAAACTAGGCGATCATGGTTTGATAAGTTCTTATGAGAATCTAAGAGTTTCCTTGGTTGTCAACGATTCAAAAATAAGTTATATCATGATTACCATTTTTGTGGTAGTGCTTGAGGCTACTTTTACTCGAGGGTTTTTAAGAATGTATAGGTGTATTTTCACTCAAAATTCCCCCGGTGGAGTCGCCGGAGAAATGTTGTGCGTGGTGGCTCGACTGGTATTCACACGAGTTTACCGAAGTCTTAAGGTGTTCTTAGATTCTCATTTGAAGATTCTCATTTGCTCAAAAATCCCTGGTGGAGTCGCCAATGTTGTCTCACGTAATTCTGGTAGATTGGTGAGACCAACTGCTGGGAGGACATTGGAACCACTTTGGGATTCTAGGATCTAGCCCTCCTGAATCCAGAGAGGGATCTCTCTAATAAGTGCAAAGATTGATTTATCTTTAAGGCTTTTGAGTATGATATTAAGCTAGTTATTAAGAACAAGGTTTTGTTTGTTTTGGTTGGGAAAAGATATGTGAAGGTGAAGGAAGTCTAAATGAAGGGTGAAGGTGAATGAAAGTGAAAAATTGATTCAGCTAAGAAGATAGGAAAGAAACAGCTTCAATCAATTGGGCTATGGAGTCATAGTAGGATTTAATTGAAATAGCAAGGTTCAAGAGTGCTCCATGGGGCAAGTCATCTATGTCTAAGGATCTCTTTAAATTTGATTTTATGGAATGAAATGAAACAATAAGAAGGGGAATTAAACAAATGAAGATGAAAGAGCGGCCTAAGATCAAGTAAGTACTTTGAAACTATCCTTATTTTGGCATACACTTAAGAAAGACATAAAATTAATCTAAGATCAGGTAAGTACTTTGAAACTAGCCTACTTTTGATGCACTTTCAATAGAAAACATTTAAAACACAAAAAGAATAGCTTAAGATCAAGTAAGTACTTTGAACCTATCCTGCTTTCAGCATATTCTAAGGGAAAATTTTCAAAGCAACTGTTGAAGAAAAAACTAGAGGACAGGGCTCACCATAGATTTCCCTAGTTATGCTTTACTTGGAAAACTTATCAAGACAACACATAAGATAACAAATAATAGTCTAAGATCAGGTAAGGACTTTGAACCTAGCCTGCTTTCAACATACTCTTAGGGAAACTTTCAGACAACCTTTGGAGATAAATCTAGAGGTCAGGGCTCACCATAGCCTTCCCTAGTTCAACTTTACTTGGTAGAAACTGAAAATAGCATTCAAGAATAATGTTTAAAGTCTAGACAGTAAGAGAATGGAACGCCAACATCTTGACTTCTTGGACTGTATGAAATCATTCTTAAACAACACAATTGGAAGAAAAAATTCAGATAAAGCTTACCAGTAAGAGCAAGGTACCTTTTACAGTAAATCCTAACTCTATAATTGTTGTTCTTTATCACAGAAGATGGACAAAATTGAAACAGAAATAAAATAACAATTTACAATAAGAAAAACATCACCGTTGACATAGACGAGGATCCCATAAATCAACTTGTATTTGATACTTCAAACCAGTTACAATCTTTAAGTCCAGTGGTTCTCTAGAGCTTCAGAATTCTCATCTTAACTTAGGTATATTCAATTACAAACAGAGCTTACAGTAGCTTTAGTAAACTATTTACAGGCAAGAGATATGCAGTGACCAACATTGTCTCATCTTCTACAGAAGTATTTATAGAAGAAATGAGGAGGTGGGATGGGATAAAATATCTTCTAGGTTAAATTAATACAATTTAATGTTTCTCGGCCTTTGAGGGGCTAAATGGAGAAACTCTCTAATATTTCCTCTATATTAATTGGTTTACATTAAGTATTAAGCTTGCTGGGAAGATTTTGTTGACTTTAAGGTTCTTTGTTATCTTTGTAATAACTCTGCTAACAGTTTACAATAAGTTCCTTTGGTTGACTTAACTGTTCAGCTGTCTTGAGGTGGATATCTTCTGTTCTGGAAATAACTAGGTTGCAGTGGCTTTTGGTAGCTGAGAGGATTCAATTAGCCTCTGATGTGGCAGTGGAGGCTTTCTCGGACTTATAGATACTATTTTTTTGACCTAAAACACAACTAATTTCCTTTTGATCTGTGTGTTAGGTATAATTAGGGCTAAATCATGTCTTCTATTCTTCAAACTACGTTTAATTGAGTGGATTAGGATTTAGATAGTCGATTTAGGCCGTAATCCCTCAAAACTGTGTAAAGAGCCTTCAATTCTTCATCTCTTTTGTGATTGGATCCTTTAACACTGATACTCTTTGCTTGATTAAACTTTGTTGTGTCTTGTTGATGTGTAGGCATTACAGAGGTTTTACAATGGCATCAGTGCTCATGAGGGACTGATGAAACATGGTGTTGAACCCTGTAGAATGATATTATTGATGAATAAAGGCCTGGGGGATCGTCATCCCCGACCTTCAATTTTCTTTTTAAAATAATTGAAAAACCATTAAAACCTGCACAAACAAATGAAATTATAAAAAATCCTATGGGATAAGGTATAGACTGCTTCAGAGGTTGAGGTTAGATCACAGCCGTTGGATGAAAGCATTCAACGGCGGGGATTGCCTGCAGAGGTTAAACGGATAGGCAGTTGGAGGGGTTAGCAACAGATTAAGTCTGAGCCGTCGATGTATGTTGATCAACGGTCGAGATCAACCAAAGATATTATAAGGCAGAAGGGAAACATCACAGTGAAATGGCAGAAAATATAAGAAAAATAGGTGAAAACCCTTTGGCGGAGAAAAAAGGGTAAAAATGAAATTTGGGGTTTCTTGAAGAATTCTGGGCCGTCGGATTATATCGGCCACAGAGATCAACGGCGGAGGTTTGCTTATGAATTCCCTTGGAGGATGGGTGGAGAGCGATGAACTGAGGGTGAAATAAAACTTGAGCCGTTAGATCTCAGAGATCAACGGCAGAGATCACACATGGGAGAATGCAATGGAAACAGGAAAAGTGGTTTCGGCGAAAGAAACCATTGGTTTTGCGCGATAAAAAGGAGGGAAGATGGTATTTCCTTTTTGAACGCGATATGCGTTAGATCTTGACACGTGGATTTTTAAAACCACCTACATCGTGTAATTTTGAAAAATTAACGCTTGAGCTTAAAATCTCGCGAAACCGCGCACTGGCCGTTAGATCTAGGGTCTTAGATCGGACGTGTGTGAGGAGAGTGCGATGGAGAATAGATGCACGGGCAATAAAAGGTGGGGCAGGGTCAAGGCGGTTTTAATCTTGACCGTCGGATGAGGGAATGGATGGCGGGGATTTGATCTGGGAAGGGTAGGACGCAAAGGAGTTGGGCCTATCGAGTTGAATCTGGACCGTCGGATGAAATAGATCAACGGCTTAGATTCAATCTTGGGGTTTATGAAACGGGATATGGCGCATGGGTTGGGTGGAGAATGGGTCATTGTGTTCCGTTGATCTACAGAGATCAACAGCGAAGATTCGTCAAAGAAGTTACACAAGATTCATCAAAGAAGTTACACAGCGGGATTTGATAAATAACAAAGGGAAGTGATGATTGATCTGGACCATCAGATCTTAGTGTATGGACGGCCCAGATGCAATCGGAAGATCGCGATCGGTGGGGGAAAGGGGAAAAAGGCCTCGATGTGATTGAACAAGGACCGTTGATCTCAGGACCAAATCGACAGTGGAGATTCACTTACAAATGCCGAAAGTAGGTATGTGGGCTTTGGGAAAGAGCAATGTGGGCCGTCGGATCTAGGCCTGGTGGTGAAGATCAACAACTGAGAAGCCATTACAAGGTCTCCAATCGGAGGGGGGCAATAAAATATTTAAACGCATCGAATGGAAAACTCTGATGCGAGATCCCGCAGATCTTTGATTGGTTTATATCAACGGTTGGAATTCGCTCAACCAATGAACCGGCGGGTTTTCTTTTTAACATGGGAAAAATGGGTTTTTTATGAAATACAAAAGAAAATTTGTATCGAGGAGGGGTTTTTATAATTCTTTAGCGCCCGATTGCGGGGCTCGGGGTTATATGTAAAGACAAAGGAATCGGGAGTTTAGAAGAAAAGGGGCCAATCGCAATCGGAGATTTAATGTAACAAAAGAAATGTGTTTCACATGAATGCCCTGATTGCGATAAGTGCCCAGGGCCTTTACGCTTGGTTCCGGTGCTAGGTCACATTGTGGGGAAGTGGTTTAGGGCTTAGCCAAAAGGGGCTTGGGCCTATAATGTGAAAGTGGGTTTTTTATGATTTTTCAAGGATTTTTAAAGCATTTTGGGGGTTTCGGTAAGGTTTTAAAAGGAGTTTTAAACCTTATTAAAGGGGTTTTTATGAAGGGAAGAAGGGAAATGAAGGAAAATAGAGGAATTTCATGGGAAAAAAGGGGATAAAATGGAGGTTAATTATGAGTGAAAGGAGGGGTAAAATGAGGGGGAAAATGGAGTTTTTACAGCAGTATTTTCTTCAGGAAAACAACAAATTTTCAGAATATAGAGGGAAACAACAGTGAAGATTAATTCAGGGATAAGTCATCTTCATAAGACTTCAAGAACTAACAATTTGGCAATAAAATTGTTTCTTGAAGGCTTTCAAAAAATGATTTCGCCACCATTTGATATGCCAAATTTTATAGGTGGCTAACAGTGGCTCCACATGGGGATGACACCTTCTTGAAGGTGTCAAGAACTTCAAACTTGTATTCTCTGGGGGGCTGATCAATGCCTCATCCATTGGGCTACAACTTTCTTCATTTGGATAATCTTTTTCTATTCTGGTAATGTTAGCAGCCATGAAAAACAATGTAACTCTATCAAAACAAGCTTTCTACCTACCCAATCCTACTGATCTAACATTTTTTCTTCTTTGAGAGTGCATTTGGATTGGAAATCTCTTTTACAAGCATTTTATTCTTTTGAAAGAAAAAACTAATCTAAGTCTACTTCTTATTTCTCCATGAACTCAGATTAAACAGTTGAGTTCATAAGCTTCTCTACCTAACTGCTATCTGTTAGGATTAGACTGTCTAACAGATTTTATTCTCTAACTTCTAAAACAAGAAATTTAAAAAGCAGCCAAGTCAGGATTGAACAGTCTAACTTGTTGCTGATCTATGGCATAAAAACAAGCTGCATATAGATTATTATTTGCAGAAAATTAAATCAAAATGGTGAAGGATTAATATCTGAAAGTTCTAAGCACATCCTTCTCTTTTTTTCAGCTCTATTTTTAGGCTTGTTTGAGCTGTTTTTTCATTGTTATCTGGTTCAAGTTTTGGGCTTATTAGAACCAGTTTACTCTATTTTTTACTCAAAATTTGATCTAGTTAGAGACATTCTTTCTTTTGGAATCTATAGGTTCAGATTTTTAGTTTGTTTGAACCTTTATTTTCTATCCTAATCTATTTAACTGATAAGCCAAGATTAAGCTATTTGGAAAATTTATTTCACTAACCTATTAGCCTTAAATTTAAAACTAATTATTCATGATAAGGCTTAATGACTAAATAGAAGTGTGATTTTTAGGAGTGGCATTTGAGCTTGCACACTTTTATATTTTGTTTCTCTTTTTTGGTATGGGGTTGTACCTTTCTTGTTTTTACAATCTGCCCTCTTTTCTCTTTCTATTGTTTTTGTATTTTTTATTTTTCTAACTTTGAATGCAATGATGGATGAAATATTTATAATGAGAAAAAGATAAAAAGGCTTCCAAACATGATAGGATCAAGAGAAATAATGTTTGAGCATCCTGCCATTGACAGGACCCCCAAACAGCTCAACTCCATTCAATTCCTCCAAGAAATAAGCATTGTTACCAGCAGTAGAATGAATGAGATAAGGACCAAGCCATAAGTTATCAAATTTCCCATGTTTGCCCTTGTCTTCTCTCCTTGAGTCCCACTTTAACACTTTGTCACCAATGTTAAAATTACTAGCCTTTGTCCTTCTATCAAAAATCTTTTTGATGCTCTCTTGCTTTTGTAATGCTTTGTTGTAAACCTCCTCTCTGGTTTGCTGAAGATGTATAGTTTGATTAATCCTTCTAATCATGTCATTGTCTTCAGACTGCACTTCTTGAATCAACTTCATAATTGGTACACCAAGGCTGGTTGGAAAAATTAAATCTATTCCATACATAAGTTGATAGGGTGACATTTCAATAGATTTCTCAAGTGTTAATCTATCAGCCCATAGTACATGCACTAGCTTTGTGTGCCAAGACTTCTTGTTATCCTCCAGCAACTTCTTGATTATGCTTTCCAAACTTTTTTTTGAGGATTCTGCTAACCCATTACCTTAAGGGTCATAAGCAGTAGAATGGCCCAATGTAATCTGATATTTGTGACAGAATTCAACCATCTTCTTGGAACCAAATGCTGGAGCATTATTAATGATGATCTTCCTAGGACAGCCAAATCTAGAGAGGATATGAGTCTCAATGAATTTTATGATGACAGAGTCATTGGCTTGCCTAGAAGGGATGGCTTCTATCCATTTGTTAAATTAGTCTGTTGCAATGAGAATCCATCTATGTTGGGCAGATGAGGGTGGATGGATTTCTCCTATGAAGTCTAAACCCCGATGTTGAAAAGGAGCTTCAACAGTGATTGGATGCAGAGGTAAGGGCAGCAATTTTCTTTTTCCTTCAAAGACTTGACATTTATGACAGGCAATGATCATTTTATGGACATCATGAAAGAGGGTGGGCCAATAGTAACCAGCTCTAAGGATTTTGTTCGTTGTAGTCTTCCAGTAGAGGTGGCCTCCACATTGTCCTTCATGGAACTCATGCTTAACCTTCTCTGCATCATTCTCAGGAAAAAATTTAAGAAATAACCCACTAGAATTTTTCCAATAAATACATTTATCTACAATGCAGTATTTTACAGCTTTTAACTTTAAAAACCTTTCCTTTTTTTTGATAAACTAGGAGGTATATTCAAATTAAGAAAAACATATAGAATATCAGCATACCAAGAGGAATTCATAAAATGGTCTTCAACAATGGGAGTTGACAATTCCTCTTGTTCATCTAAAGCATTTATCATATTTATATCAATAACTTCAAAATTTGATTCAACAATTAATCTAGCTAGTCCTTGGCCTTTAATGAGTTTAGTGGGCTTGATTTCTAAATCATATTCAGGTATCACAGCTATCCACTTACATCTCTTAGCATCTGGATCCTGTGTTATAATGTCTTTCACAACTGAATTTGGCATAAAGCAATGATGTGGGAGTGCAAAATGTAAACTCTGAAGTCTTTTAAGGCTTTGACTAAGGCAAAGGCTTGTTTTTCCATAATGTTGTACTTCAGAGGAGCATCTCTCAATGCCTTGCTAAAGAATGCAATGGGTTGCTCTTGTCCTTGTGGATTTTTCTGCAATATGACAACAGCTATTGTATGTTCTAATTCAAATGAAAAAATGTAAAATATTTTGAAAAATTGGGACTTATTAGAATTGGTGTTTTGGTTAACGCTTGTTTTACCAGCTCAAAAGATTTCTTTGCTTCTAAGGTCCACTTAACTCCTTGTTCCTTTTTCGGCATGTTTGTAATGTTTCTAAGGAGTTCAGCCAAGTTGGCTATGAACCTTCTCAAGAAATTAATCTTTCCAATGAAAGATTGGAGTTCCTTGATGTTTCGAGGATGAGTGATTTACAATATAGCCTCGATCCTTTTAGGGTCTATCTGTATTCCCTCTTCTGATATGATGTGCCCAAGAATTTTACCTTCTTGGATACCAAACAGTGTTTTCTTTGGATTTAAAGATATCCCAAACTTCTTGCATTTCTCGAAGACTTTTCTCAAGTGTTCTAAGTGCTCTTCATTTGTTTTGGAAAAAACAGTGACATCATCAAGGTAAATAATGATGAAGTAGCCTAATTCTTCCGAGAATGCAATGTCCATGGCTCTCTGAAAAGTAGCACAAGCATTCATTAAACCAAAGGGAATTTTCACATACATGAAAGTGCCCCAAGGCATACTGAAAGCTGTCTTGAGTTGATCATCAGGATGTACTAAAATCTGATTGTATCCTAAGTAGCCATCTAGCAAAGAAATTCTTTTAGAACCAACTACCCTTTGTAAAATATGATCATTTTTGGGTAAAGGGTAGTTGTCCTTCAATGAGGCTTTGTTTAAGTCTCTAAAGTAAATACAAAGCCTAATCTCTCCTTTTTTCTTCCTAACTAACACTAAATTAGACACCCATTCTGAATATCTAATAGGAAAAATAATACCATCTTCATACATTTTCTTAATCTCCTTCCCAACCAGAGGTAACTGAACAGGGTTTATTCTGCACAGTTTTTGTTTAAATGACTTTTGGTTTTCCTTGAGAGGTATCTTGTGCTGAATTATCTCAGTGTCATAGGATTTCAGATCCTCATAACTCCATGCAAAAACATTAGAAAATTCTTTAAACAACTCTATGTATTTCAGTTTGATGTGAGTTGGTAAAGTTTTAGACAGTTTGATCATCTTTGGTTTTAGTTCACTGCCTATATTACACTCTTCAACTTCATTTTCCACAGGCTCTAGCTTTGGCTTCTTGGCCACATGATTGAAATCAAAAAATTCTTCTAAAGGGACCAGACCTTTTGGAAAACTTTGATTGTTAGACTGTAGAGTTTCTATGTCTTCTTTTCCTAACTCTGCACTAATTTCTGTTTTTTTTTCAAGATTGTTAGACAACAGGTTTACATCAACCATCTCTAGAGACTCTTCTTCTTCATTAAGTAGATTTTCTTCACTAGGACGGTCTGTTTCATAGTCTGAATCTGAACTTGGTAGTTCAAATTCATTTCTGGACTGTAGGAAGTCTTCTATTTGTTTGTCTCCATAAAACACTTTCCAATATTTCTCGTTATCAGGGACAGCTGGTCTAAATTTGATTTGAGTTGTACATTTTTTGGTTTCATAAGGAGTTAGGCACGTCCTAGCAGTAAAATCCAAACCATTAGCTTGAATATTTTCATTTCTTGGGACAAAGATAAGTTTAAATTCCTCGAATGTTTTCAATAAATCCATTACATCGTTTTGATAGGCTCTAAGTCTGGGATGTTTCACAGTATAATCCCCATTCACTTGCCTAATTATTAGTTCAGAATCACCATGAACCTTTATTCTTTTGGCCCCTAATTTATTCAATAAATACAGGCCTAAAATAAGGGCTTCATATTCAGCTATGTTATTGGTGCACTGAAAGTTTAATTTGCAGGAATGCCCTTCAGTATGATTTTTCATTTCATTTTGAAGCCACACTCCCAAACCTGCATCACTCTTAGAACAAGATCCATCAAAGTACATACTCCAAAGAGGACTAGTTTTGGATTCACTAGTTTGGTTACTATCCTCTTCGTCTAGTGCGCCTTTGGATTGTTCTTGAACATCAACACTATATTGAATTTGTTTTAATTTCTCAGGTTTTTCATTGTGTTGAGGACTACTTTCTCAACTCTCAAGGTTCAAAAGCAATGGATGAATGATTTGTAGCTCTAGACCTGTGTTTTGTTTGCTGTGTATTTCGGGTTTAGCAAACTATTTTGACACTTCTGTCTCATCTTCCTTCTCCTCTCTACCTGCCATTAATTCAGTTAAGGTCACTTTTTCACTGAATGCTTCATCATTGAAAAGGATAAATGATTCGAGGCCTGTATTTATAGAATAAATGGGAGAGTTTTGCGGTCTCTCTTGGCTAGTAACCATGTATTGCATATGAGACTCCCTATAAATTCTTCTCGTTTTATTAAAAACGAGGATAATCGCATATGTCATGTCCATCTGCATTGTTCCTTGTAACTTAGCTCCCCAAGATCTTGATAACAGCATACCATATTTTTGGGGTACATTAGCCACAACATATCCATTACTAAACACTTGGCTGGAATTTGTGCTAATTTAACACAGAGGTATTTTATTAAGCCTAAACATTTCACTCTGCTTGAGTCAAAGGAGTAAAGATCTTTGTAAGGTCTAGTGATTTCAAGGCCTGGGCTCTCCATTACAGCTTTGGGCATTAAATTGTGGTAGGCCCTTGAGTCATGCATGGCATTGTGCAAAATTTTTTCATGAAAATTTAAACTAACATAAAAAGGAGGAACCAGTCCTTCTTGATATCTACCCTCAATATTAGGACCAAATATGAGCTCTAGTTGGTCATCATTAAGATTGACAGTGTCATTATTTTCTTCTATGTTTAAAGCCTTAAAAATTTGAGATCTATATACATCTTGGGCAGCTAATTCAGTGAGAGGAACAAAGATTTTGATTCTGGAAATTTCTTGCTCCAAACTAAAAGGCATCTGATTCTTTGAAGTGTTTGTTTCGGCCTTATTAACCGCCATTCTATCAGAAAAATCAGTTTGTTGATTTCCTCTATTTACATTTGTTAAAATTGTTTTAATAGGAGCACTAGCTGAGGTGCTAACACTACTAAGGTCTGCACTCTGCTTTTCAGTACTTTGAGTGCCTTTTTCCTTGTTTTTATCAGAATTTCCAGCCACTTTTTTATCTTTTTGTTTTGTAGTCTTGGGTTTATTCACAGGGCTTTTTTTTGCAGAACTTTCAGAGGTCTTAGTTTTGGGAGTTTCCTGATTGCTTTTACTCCTAAGTTCATACTCTTTTTGAGTCTCTATGATGACATTTTCCATTTCTTGATAATAACTTTCATCCTCTGCTCTTTTTTCATCATAGGGTGTGTATAGACCTTGTTATCTATCGTAATGAACTTCAAAATCATCATTGTCTACTCCCAGCATGTTGATGTCATCTTCCTCTGTTTGTTCACTTGTTTCTTCAACCTCACTTACATAGTTTTGATGAAAAGGAGGAGTAATCTATTGATCATCCTCCCTTGGTCTATTCTGAGGTTGGTTTCTCCTAAAATTCTAATTTTGGTTTTGATTTCTGTTTTGAGGAGCTGTTTGGTTTTGACTTGCTCATGCTCTCTCAAATATGTTCATCTTTTCCATCATCTCCTCCATCATTCTTTCCATCTTTGAGATAGATGTGGAAGGTGTAGATTCCTCTCTGAAGGAAACTTTCTTCTCATTCCTCATTCTTTCTCTTTTCTACATTAAATTAACTTCCACAGCAAGAGCTCCTTTTTTGCATATCTTCAAGAGTCAAAGAATCTCTCTCTCTCAGCTGATAAGCCATCTCATGATCAAATCCTTCAGGAATTTTTTTAAAAGTTGAGCCTTGTGGAGGTTTTACGTCTGGGGGAAGGGCATTATATACACTTTTGAACCTAGTGCAATAAGCTTGTGCACTTTCCCCAGTGTTTTTGTGGAGAATTTTGTAATCGGAAAGTATTTAGAGAGGGTTCTTCCTGACTTCCCATTTGTTTAGGAATAACTGATGGAAGGCTTGGAGATCATTAATACTGTGAGGGGTTAAGCCTTTGAACCATTTTCTTACTTCTCCCCCTAAACTCTGAGAAAATAATCTAAGTTTGATAGTTTCATCATCAATCTCATTTCTGTCAAAGTAGTCATTCATCTTATCCACATGTTGTGAAGCAGTAGTAGCATTACTGGCATCATACAATGGTATCTTGAACTGATAGTCTCGTGGGAGATTGATTAAAGGTAAAGGAAGGACTAAGGGAGCATACCATGTGGCCATGATAGGAGGTTGTGGAAAGAGTGGGGGGTTCACAAGTGGTGGATTGACAAGAGGGAAAGTGGGTTAGAATGGAGTGGTTTTAACAGTGGATGTATGGATAACAAAAGTGGATGGACCAGCAATAGATTGTTGAGCCGATCTAGGATGAGAGAAACCAAAGTTGTGGAGGAAATGTAAATCTGGTGGTGTAGTTTCTCTACTACCAGGATGTTCACTTCTTTCTGGGGATGAGAGTGAAGACTATGAATCTAGCTAATCTAAATCATCAAGCGACCTAGTTCTAAATGGATTTCTTAAGTCAACTTTTGATTCTTGTAGAGTTGCAAGGTTTTTAGGGATAGAATTAGCTCTATAGGGTGATCTGAAAACAGTTGAAAATTTTACCTCAGGAGACTTCCTAAGAATTCTTTCAGGGTTATCAACTATCTCAGGAGGGTTTGGGTCAGGATAGGCTCTAGTATAAATCTTTCTAGGAGCCACTATGTTGTGTTTTTTAGACCCAACTAAACGAGAAAATTTTTAACAAAATATGACAATCTTTAAGAGGCTAACTGATCTTTTAAACAAGAAATATTTAATCTTAAAGTCCTCTAAATGAGTTTAAATAATGTTATGATGATAATGGGTTTTCCCAGTGGAGTCTTAAGGTCTGTTTAGGATTGTGGAGTCACCAGGTGGAATTTTTTAGCTCTTTTGAAGGTAAAAGGTTTTATGGTCCACCACCATGTTTATTTAAATATCAATTTGAAATATTTTTGGGTTTTCTGAGTTTTTTCAGTCCTATGGGTTCTAAGAGTGTCCTAAATTTGTTTCAGCACTTAGCTACGGTGATGAGACAAAGAGAGTTTACTCTTATGGCTAAGCTAGCTGATCCTTCAAGGTTTGATAAGTTCTTATGAGAATCCTAAGGTTTCCTTAATTTTTCACTGATTCAAAATAATTTTTATCATGATTACCATTTGTTTGGTAGTGCTTGAAGAGGGCTACTTTTACTCAAGGGGTTTTTAAGAATGTATAGGTGTATTTTCACTCAGAATTCCCCAGTGGAGTTGCCAGAAATGTTATGGTTTGTGGCTCAACTGGCTAATACACCAAATGTTCTTGAATCAAGGGCTTTCTAGAGTCTTAAGGTGTTCTTAGATTCTCATTAACTCAGAATCCCCAACGGAGTCGCCAGAAATGTTATCTCCCCGTAATTCTAGCAGATTGGTGAGACTAAAGCTGTAGGGAGGACATTGGAACCACTTTGGGATTCTAGGAACTAGCCCTCCTAAATCCACAGAGGGATCTCTCTAATAAGTGAAAATATGTATTTATCTTTAAGGCTTTTGAGTATGATATTAGGCTAGTTATTAAGAACGAGGTTTTTTTTTTTTGTTGGGCAAAGATATGTGAAGGTGAAGTAAGTCTAAATGAAGAGTGAAGGTGAATGAAAGTGAAAATTTGATTCAACTAAGAAGATATGAAAGAAACAGCTTCAATCCATTGGGCTATGGAGTCATAATAGGATTTAATTGAAACAGCAAGGTTCAAGAGTGGTCCATGGGGCAAGTCATCTATGTCTAAGGATCTCTTTAAAGTTGATTTTATGGAATGAAATGATAAGAAGGGGAATTAAACAAATGAAGAACAAAGAGCAACCTAAGATCAAGTAAGTACTTTGAAACTATCCTGCTTTTGGCATACACTTAAGAAATACATAAAAGTAATCTAAGATTAGGTAAGTACTTTGAAACTAGCATGCTTTTGATGCACTTTCAATAGAAAACATTTAAAACACAAAAATAATAGCCTAAGATCAAGTAATGACTTTGAACCTATCCTGCTTTCAGCATATTCTAAGGGAAACTTTTCAAATCAATTGTTGGAGAAGAAACTAGAGGACAGGGATCACCATAGACTTCCCTAGTTCTGCTTTACCTGGCAAAATTATCAAGACAACACATAAGATAACAAAGAATAGTCTAATATCAGGTAAGGACTTTGAACCTAGCCTGCTTTCAACATACTCTTAGGGAAACTTTCAAACAACCTTTGGAGATAAAACTAGAGGACGGGGCTCACCATAGGCTTCCCTAGTTCAACTTTACTTGGCAGAAACTGAAAATAACATTCAAGAATAATGTTTAAAGTCCAGATAGTAAGAGAATGTAACGCCAACATCTTGACTTCTTGGACTGTATTAAATCATTCTTAAACAACACAATTGGAAGAAAACATGTAGATAAAGCTTATCAGTAAGAGCAGGGTACCTTTTACAGTAAATCCTAACTCTATAATTGATACTCTTTATCAGAGAAGATGGAAAAAATTGAAACAGAAATAAAATAACAATTTACAATAAGAAAAACATCACCGTTGATAGACTAGGATCCCATAAATTAGCTTGTATTTGATACTTCAAACCAGTTACAATCTTCAAGTCCAATGGTTCTCTACAGCTTCAGACTTCTCATCTTAACTTAGGTATCTTCAATTACAAAAAAAGCTTAAAGCAGCTTCAGTAAACTACTTACAGGAAACAGATATGCAGTGACCAACATTGTCTCATCTTCTACAGAAGTATTTATAGAAGAAATGAGGAGGTGGGATGGGATAAAATATCTTCTAGGTTCAATTAATACAGTTTAATGTTTCTCGGCCTTTGATGGGCTCAATGGAGAAACTCTCTGATATTTCCTCTATATTAATTGGTTTACATTAAGTATTAAGCTTGCTGGGAAGATTTTGTTGACTTTAAGGTTCTTTGTTATCTTTGTAATAACTATGCTGACAGTTTACAATAAGTTCCTTTGGTTGAATTAACTGTTCAGCTGTCTTGAGGTGGATATCTTCTTTTCTGGCAATAACTAGGCCTCCTTTGAATTCTTTGAGGCTGCAGGTGGCTTTTGGTAGCTGAGAGGATTCAATTAGCCTTTGATGTGGCAGTGGAGGCTTTCTCGGACTGATAGATACTATTTTTTTGACCTAAAACACGACTAATTTGCTTCTGATCTGTGTGTTAGGCATAATTAGGCCTAAATCTTGTCTTATGTTCTTCAAACTGCATTTAATTGAGTGGATTAGGATTTAGATAGTCGATTGAGGCCGTAATCCCTCAACGTTGTGTAAAGAATCTTCAATTCTTCATCTCTTTTGTGACTGGATCCTTTAACACTGATACTCTTCGCTTGATTAAACTTTGTTGTGTCTTGTTGATGTGCAGGCATTACAGAGGTTTTATAATGGCATCAGTTCTCATGAGGGACTGATGAAACATGGTGTTGAACCCTGTAGAATGATATTCTTGATGAATAAAGGCTTGGGGGATCGTCATCCCCGGCCTTCAATTTTCCTTTTAAAACAATTGAAAAACCATTAAAACCTGCACAAACAAATGAAATTATAAAAAATCCTGCAGGATAAGGTATAGACTGCTTCAGAGGTTGAGGTTAGATCGTAGCCGTTGGATGAAAGCATTCAACGGCGGGGATTTCCTGTAGAGGTTAAATGGAGAGGCAGTTGGAGGGGTTAGCGACAGATTAAGTCCAAGTCGTCGATGTATGTTGATCAATGGTCGAGATCAACTGAAGATGTTATAAGGCGGAAGGGGAATGTCACAGTAAAATGGCAGAAAATATAAGAAATATAGGTGAAAATCCTTTGGCGGAGGAAAAAGGGTAAAAATGAAATTTGGGGTTTCTTGAAGAATTTTGGGCTGTCGGATTAGATCGACCACAGAGATCAATGGTGGAGGTTTGCTTATGAAGCCCCTTGGAGGATGGGTGGAGGGCGATGAACTGAGGGTGAAATCAAACTTGAGTTGTTAGATCTCAGAGATCAACGGCAGAGTTCACACATGGGAGAATGCAATGGAAACAGGAAAAGTGGTTTAGCCAAAATAAACCATTGATTTTGCGCAATAAAAAGGAGGGAAGGCAGTATTGCCTGTTTGAACACGATATGTGTTAGAGCTTGACACGTGGCTTTTTAAAACCACCTACATCGCGTAATTTTGAAAAATTAACCCTCGAGCTTAAAATCACGCAAAACCGCGCACTCGCCGTCAGATCTGGGGTCTTAGATCAGACGGCTGTGAGGAGAGAGCGATGGATAATAGATGCACGGGTGATAAAAGTTGGGGCGGGATCAAGAAGATTTTAATCTTGACCATCGAATGAGGGAATGGACGGTGGAGATTTGATCTAGGAAGGGTAGGACCCAAAGGAGTTGGGCCTATTAGGTTGAATCTGGACCATCGAATGAAACAGATCAACGGCTCAGATTCAATCTTGGGGTTTATGAAACGGGATATGGAGCAAGGTTCGGGCGGAGAATGGGTCATTGTGGGTCGTTGATCTGTAGAGATCAACGGTAGAGATTCGCTGAAGAGGTTACACAGGGGGATTTGAGAAATAACAAAGGGAAGTGAGGATTGATCTGGACCGTCGGATCTTAGTGCATGGACGGCCCAGATGCAATCGGAAGATCACGATCAGCGGGGGAAAAAGGAAAAAAGCACTGATGCGATTGAACAAGGACTGTTGATCTCAGAACCAGATCGACGGCAGAGATTCACTTACGAATGCTGAAGGCGGGTATGAAGGCTTTGGGAAAGAGCAATATGGGTCGTCGAATCTAGGCCTGGCGGAGAAGATCGATGGCTGGGAAGCCATCGCAAGGTTGCTAATCAGAGGAGGGAAATAAAATATTTTAACACATCCAATGGAAAACTCCGATGCGAGATCCTGCAGATCGTTGATTGGTTTAAATCAACGGTTGGAATTCGCTCAACCAATGAACCGTCGGGTTTTCTTTTTAACATAGGAAAAATGGGTTTTTTATGAAATACAAAATAAAATTTGTATCGAAGAGGGGTTTTTATAATGCTTTAGCACCCGATTGCGAGGCTTGGGGTTATATGTAAAGACAAAGGAATCAGGATTTTAGAAGAAAAGGGGCCAATCGCAATCGGAGATTTAATGTAACAAAAGAAATGTGTTTCGCATGAATGCCCTGATTGCAATAAGTGCCCAGGGCCTTAACGCTTGGTTTCGGCACTAGGTCACATGGTGGGGAAGTGGTTTAGGGCTTATCCAAAAGAGGCTTAGGCCTATAATGTGAAAGTGGGTTTTTTATGATTTTTCAAGGATTTTCAAAGGATTTTGGGGGTTTCGGTAAGGTTTAAAAAGGAGTTTTAAACCTTATTAAAGGGGTTTTTATGAAGGGAAGAAGGGAAATGAGGGAAAATAAAGGAATTTCATGGGGGAAAATGGGATAAAATGGAGGTTAATTATGAGTGAAAGGAGGGGTAAAATGAGGGGGAAAATGGAATTTTTGCAGCAGTCTTTTCTTCAGGAAAACAACAGATTTTCAGAATTGAGAGGGAAATAGCAGTGAAGATTAATTCAAGGATAATTCATCTTCATAAGACTTCAAGAACTAAAAATTTGGCAATAAAATTGTTTCTTGAAGGCTTTCAAAAAATGATTTAGCCACCGTTTGATATGCCAAACGTTACAGGTGGCTAACACCCCCAATGAATTGTAATGGGTCAAAGGTTAGACCAAGAGTCCGCAAACCACGGTTTGTTGATCATAGAGTAGCGCAGTTTAATATGATATAATTGGATGGATAAGTTAAGTCTGCTAGTAAGTTTTTGAATCTGATTAAGCTTGGATACGAATTGTAGAGAGCTGTTGTGTGGATTTTCTGGGTAAGGGCAATTGTTGGTTGTCTACGCGGAGACCCTAAGTCCTGTTGTGTGTGGGCCTCGCTGGTTGTGTGCACGGGATGGTAAATAGAGTCTATAAGTTGGATCCAAATATGAATGAATGAGAATACTATTTTTTGATAGCTGAGTATTTTTGTGTTATGGTTATTGGCTATGCTCTATGTTATTTATAATGTTATATATGTTCGTTGAATACAGATTATTTATTGATGTGCACGTGGATGCGATACTGTAAGAAGGAATGAATGCATAGATCTGGTTATGATTCGTCACCTTGCTTCTATTAACATGTTATCTGATGGTTTATGAGCTTTTCTTAATTTATTATGCCGATATACTGTTAAGGGTTTCTATGCTAGGTCTTCTCCAGTGTAGATCTGTTAGATCTGAGGGACCCATTTTAATTAAATTTCTCTCTCTCAGGGTGTGGAAACCTGGTTCCAGCACCCTCCCATACTGCTTCGAGTGAGGCCTTGACCTGCGGAAGCAGGCCATTGTCGAAAGGGCCAGTAGTACAAGGGTTTGTTGGTAAACCTTAAAATTTGAACCTAGGTCAAGACCCCTCAACCCAACCAATGGTTCTGTTGTCAGGACTGGGAGCATTTTGAGAGAGAGATCAGGTTATGCCACAGGTTCATTGGCAGCCATTGAAGCTAGGGACTGATTTGAAAAAATAATTCAGGAATTTTCCCTAAAAGAGAATAGAATGAAGAAGCTAACTACCGAAGAGTGGAAGAAAAAGTACATTTTTACAGAAGTGAACGAAATCTTCTTCGTAACCTTTGCACACGAACTACAAAGGTGGATGGAAAGGTTGGCAGAAATTCAAACCTATTGGAAGGACAATCAGGTCACACAGTGGACCCTGAATTAATCTAGCATTTGGAGAAGGTTGATAACAAGATCACTCGGACTGTAGATCACTGGGTTGATAATGTTTTGGGATGATTTATTACTGAGTTTGCAGCCGATCAGTTTGTATCCTATTCCAAAGTGGAGTGAAGGTTTTTCGAGGGATTTAGGGGTAAGTTCTTGCAGACATTGCTGATGTTGATTAAGATGCTATTGTGTGAAAAGGGTGTGTTGTGCTGCCACACTAATTGAATGACCTCCAACCAGAGCTGAAGCACGACACGAAGCGATAAATACTACCAGGTTAATCAAGAAGGAGATAGATCACTATACAGCCCTCTAAGGGATACCCCTGATCTAAATATAGGTGGGGCTGCGCATGCAGTGACCAGTCCCCTGGCTACGCCACCATTGAATTCGTGCAAGGGTAAGAATTCTCCTAACCCCCCTTCAAAACCTCCTGTAGACGATATGGTTGCGCACATGAAGTTACCCACATTTAAGGGTGTGGGTGACGAGGATATGGATCAATTATGGTTTGTAGTAGAGTCGGTTATACCATGCAGAACATAAATAATGATGCTGTAAAGAGAGTGCAACTATCCATAGCCTTTGAAGGGAGGGCCCTGGTTTGGTTCGTGGGATACATTTGTCAGCATGGAAATCCTTCAATACAAGACATTAAGGATTCCCTAAAGCAATAGTTCTAGAAGCCTAAGTCCTACTCTCAATGCATGGTTGAGTTGAAATATTTTAAGCAGGGACCTATAGATTTCGTCCGGGAAGCTGACCAGCAGCTGAAGAAAGTCATCAGTGATGGAGGATTTATCGATGAGGACAAACAAAATAAGGAGTGGTTTATCACCATGCTGCTACCACATCTACGCAGAACTATGGGTGAGCAGAAGATCGACTCCCAAGAAGAAGCCTTGGAGATTTCCATGAAGCTAGAAGTTGCGCCAAGGGATGATACTCAAATTGTAGCACTACATATCCAGAGCCAGAAATAGGTGATGCACTTAGAAATTCAAAATTTTTGAATGGATCAGGGTAAAGAAGCTAGCACGGATGTCTGGTGCATACATTGCAGGGTGTCAAGCCACACTAAGAATCAATTGCCTCTGTTGTCAGATTATACACAGGCTGGGGGACCAAGTCCTCTATGCCCTAGAGACATGGCTGGACCAATTAACCCCACACTGTGGTGCACCAACTATTGTGTAGCAAGAAGACATGATACAGACCGCTGCCCACAACTAGGCACCTATGCTCCAGAATTCAAGCAACAGTGGTGCAGATTATGCTCGTCAGTGGTTCATGACGAGAACACTTCTGAACATTTGAAATGATGGTAGATAGGGGAAACCTATACAAGGTACAATCTGATCCTTTGTTTCCAATATCTCCCTTTAGGCGAGGAGGGTCCCCTGCAAGAGAACGGGGAAGAGGGAGAGGTGGAAGTGCAGGTCAAGGATGAGGGAAACTAATTTGTTACAACTGTGGGGATGTTGGGCATTATGTGCGGGACTATCTGAACCTCTTGCGCTAATCCTGTAGGTATTGCAGATAGCTCGACCATGTAATTGAAGATTGTCTAGTTTTGATATCAAAGATGAGAGTATAAACATTAGACACTAACGCAAAATGTACAATGGGTTAAGGCGAAACCACAGGATGATGGGCCAAGTATCAATCTAATTACAGGCAGTGGCATTGCCACTAGAGGAGCTGAGGAAAAATATGCGCCTGAACCACTGATCAGGAAGGCTTCTGACAAAAAGGAAAGCCTAGACCTCAAAAAGGATAAAGTGACCTTCATTGAAGCTAGGAAGGATTTTGCCAAGGACGAAGCATTCACCTCAAAGACTTCGGTGGATCCAAAATCAGATGAAGCAGTTAAGCCATTCCTTCGGGCATGTATGAAGTTACTTCACAATCAGAAGGTAGTGGAGAATATCCAAGCATTAATAGACAATTGCGCAGAAAAGTTTGCCCCACAAATGGAGGTTAAAACCCTGAACAAACTTTATAATACCAAGAAAAGGAATGGTCGAGAGATGTGTATGACTGCGCAGATTGGAGATTATGAAATGGATCAATTCATCCTTGATTTAGGATCGAATTCCAATGTCCTGCCCCAAAAAACCTGGTAGAGGATGGGAGAACCCAAGATATTCAGTTACGAATGGCTAACCAACAGAAGATCATCCCACTAGGAAGGTTTCCAAAGGTTGTGGTAGACATTGTAGGATTTAATGTTTATGCATATTTTGAGGTAATCCAAATTTTGAATGATGCATACCCTTATCCTGCACTCTTAGTTCTGGACTGGGCTATTGACATGTGAGGTATCATCAATTTGAGGAGGAGAAGCATGGTCTTTGAGAACGATGTTACATGGGTAATAGTCCCCTTGAATCCAGCAGAAGGTGAACGATATACAGAATCGGTGTGTGAGGAGGAGGATGTTGATCACATTTACAAACTAACTACCCAAGATGATGATTGGATCAACCCCACAACTGATGGCATGTTGTGCTGGGAGAAAGACAGTGCATGTCTCTCAGACTCAGATGGTGAAATAGAAAATTGGCAGAACTGATTGCATGACGTATCTGCGTTACGGTGCCTTAAGATCACAAAGAGCTTCTTATGCATCTCCTCAGAGGTAAGATAACTACCCTACTTTAATGTTTTTGGTAG
Organism: Pinus albicaulis; assembly: GCA_034641835.2. Classification (NCBI taxonomy): domain Eukaryota; kingdom Viridiplantae; phylum Streptophyta; class Pinopsida; order Pinales; family Pinaceae; genus Pinus; species Pinus albicaulis. Next base: position 818,028,826 of record CM076584.1, on the reverse strand, counting down.
TGTTAAGGAATTACTTAAAGCATTCGAAGCAGATGTCCCTAAAGAACATATATTTTGGGCACTTGACTTGGCTATGTGCGCGACCCTTGCGTGGTGGTGGGAAATCTATAAGGGGGCTTTCTAGGACTAGGAGGAATGCTGGAAAATGATCATCCTACGATTTGAACCTCCTTTCAACCCACCCAGGGAACTCTTCTCTGGTTGTGGGTACCTGTGCAAGAACTTGACTATGTGGATGGAAATACGGAATGAAAAGACTTGGAATGAATTGGTCCACATGTTTATTCATGCCTTAGGACCAATCCCCACCACCTGGTATTTAGATGCAGAGCTACACCAGTGCACTCGCCACTGGGGTACAATGACATAGGATTTCATGGTGACGTTTGGGATAGTAGGAGGGACGGAGAAACTAGATGAAGCCCTACAAGATATAGATGCTCTTGTCTTTGATGAGTCCTTACCTCAGAAAAAATGTGATGTGCCAACTTGGGATGCTCAAATGCAGGATATTGTCAACTGCTAAAATTTTTCAATAGAAGACTGTGATGAAGATCCCAGAAATATCACTATCCCAGATTCGGAAGGGGAGCATGCATTTTTAGGACCCCTATTGCAAACAGTAGATGTGACGAAACCATTAAAGTTGAAGGAAGTCAACATTGGAACGTAAGAGCAGCCCAAGATGGCCAAAATTGGGGATTACTAGGATAATGATACAGTTGGAAAGGTCGCGGAGCTGTTGACTGAATATCCATACCTATTCCCTACAAATTTATCCGAGCTAAAGGGAATCGTGGGAGATATAGGTGTCACGATCCGGATGCGCGTCCTATCAAACAACAACCCTATCGGCTCAACCCTAAATATAAACAGAAATTCAAGGAGGAAATTGATAAGATGGTGGCCACATGTATCATTGAACTAGTTGAGTAGTCAAATTGGGTAAGCCCTATGGTGGTTCAAGAAAATAAAACCAAAGGAGAGATAAGGATATGTGTATATCTATGGAAGATGAACGATGCCTGCATGCATGATCCATTCCCTATGTTGTTCTCTACTGAAATTTTGGATAATGTGGGAGGTCAGGAAGCATACCTGTTCACTAATGTGTTTTTAGGGTACCATCAGATCATAATAGCACCTGAATATCGTAGCAAAACATCCTTCACGACCGAATGGGGCTCCTTCCAGTACACTTTCATGCCCTTTGGACTCAAGAATGCCCCTGCCATTTTATCGTGCTTCTTTGTAGTAGTATTTAAAGAATTCATTCATAAGCTTATGGAGGTCTATTTTTATTATTAAATAGTTTTTGGATTAGTAAAGAAGCATGTGTCGAACCTGCGCATGATGTTGGACGCCTGCAGGAGACACCATATTTCTCTAAACATCAATAAATGCATATTCTGTGTACCATTTTGGATTTTTTTGGGGCACGTTGTATGTTAGTACAGATTGATGGTTGACCCAGCCAATATTGTAGTTATCATCAATTTAGTAGTCCCCACCACTGAGAAATAATTGCGCTCTAGCTTAGGGCACACCGACTACTATAGGAAATTCATTCAAGGGTACGCCCTAATCACTTCACCAATGGAGAAGCTGCTAAAAAAGGATGTATCATTTTTCTTGGATGAGGAGTGTCAGAAGATTTTTGAACTACTAAAGGAAAAGATGGTCACTACGCCTATTCTTGTATTTCCAGATTAGGCGAAGGTTTTTCATGTACATGTGGATGCATTAGGGATATCCTTCGAATTTGTCTTAGCGCAGCCAGGAGAAGGAGACATCAATCACACGATTGTGTTTGCTAGCAGGAAACTTTCTAGCGTAGATCATAACTATTCTACTACTGAGTGAGAAGGATTGCAAATGGTGTATGCCTTGCAAAAATACAATAACTATCTATTAGGTGGACACTTCAAGATGTTCATTGGTCATTCAGCTTTAAAAAATCTGGTCAATAAGCCTGTGTTGGGGGGGAATATTTGTCAATGGTTTCTGCTATTCTAGGAGTATGATTTTGAAATCATTGTGAAGCTCGAGAGACTGAATGTCGAATCTGATCACTCGTCTCGAATTGAGAGTGGAGAAGAGCCAACTAATCTAGAGGAAGGGTTTCCTGATTTGAAAATTTTTACTATCAAAGGGGGGTTTACGAGCACTTTGCAGACATTATTCATTTCTTAACCACTGAAATGGCACCTACAGATTATTCAGTACAACAGAAAAAGGATTTGGTGGCCCGTGCAACTGATTTCATGATAATTTCCAACCAATTATACAAATTAGGAGCATATGAGGTATTGTGGAGGTATGTATTAGAACATGAAAGACGAGATATCTTGGTTGAGGCCCATGGAGGGGTGGCAGGAGGCCACTATGCAGGAAAAGCAACTACGCAGAAGGTATTGAGGACTGGGTTGTTGTGACCCACATTGCATAGTGATTCCCATGCATACTGCCACACCTGTGATGCATGCCAACGAACAGGGAAACCATCGTGCAGATATGAGATGCCCCTACAAGCACAAATAGCTCTACAGGCATTCAAAAAATGGGCTATAGACTTTGTAGGACCTATCAATCCCTCAGGAAAGAAGACTGGTGCACGATACATCATCATTTCCATTGATTATGTGACCAGATGGGTGGAGCCAAAGGCTATGAAGGATTTCACTGCAAATACTACTACACACTTCATCTCTGAGCATATTCTGACCAGGTTTGGCTGCCCCAAGATCTTAATGAGTGATAGAGGTACGCATTTTGTCAATGAAACTATTGAAGCTCTCACTGAAGAATTCCAGATCCATCATGCGAAGAGTACCTCATATCACCCACAGGCTAATGGGGCAGTGGAAGCTTTCAAAAAAAAATTGGAACATGCTCTCACTAAGGTTTGTAATGCTGATCAAAGCAATTGGGACATGTGCATCCCCTCAGTACTCCGGGCCTATAGGACCACATGCAATAAATTGACCGGAAAAACTCCTTTCAGGATGGTCTATGGGAAGGAGGCCATCATTCCCATGGAATATATGGTCCCCAACCTCCACATTGAAACTTTTACAAACATGGCAGAACCTGCCATCATAGAGGAACACTTGGTGTAGCTAGTTTCCTTGCAAGAGGATCAGTTCATTGCTAACTTTCACCAGAAGGTTCAAAAGGCTCGATAAAAATCTTGGCATGATCGACATATCCGACAAAAGGTATTTAAGGAAGACGAATTGGTGCTGCATTATGACAACCAATTTGTGTGCCACCCAGGAAAGCTCCGTAAGCATTGGTTGGTCCCATACATAGTGAAATAAATTATAGATTGTGGTGTAGTCAGAATTTCTATGCTGTGCGGAGACTACCTGCCTAGGTACGTTAATGAAAGTCGTCTGAAACCTTACAGGGAGAATGCGGCACCTACCAAATGACTATATGGTCGAAGTATCTGTACAAGGAGTGTTGCATGCACAACGAAGGAAAAAGCGGAGGGAGTTAAGACAGGTGTGCAGGGGCAGTGTGTAGGTAAGGAGGCGCATAAAGGTATGACAGAGGCGCAGGGGTAGTCCGTAGCTAGAAAAAATAGCCATTGGAACAATAAAACTGGGTGAAAAAGCGATTTTACCATTGAATGGAGTAGGTATTTGGAAATTAATGTGATGATCTAGGAGGATTCTCTATATTTTTCTTGATGGTAAGATGCATTTAAGACTAATCCGGTCATTTTTACTCATGGAATGCTATAAAAAGAAGGGCGTGGGTCATAATCGGTTCCTTTTATTTCTAAAATTCTTTTGCCTTGTGCTTTATTGTGAATTCAGTGTGTTGTGTGACTTCACCATCTGTATGTCTGGTTGAGCTACCCCCTCTGACAGCAACAACCCTAAATTTATATTACATGCAAGGATGATTGCTTCTAACCCCGTTGAGTCATCGTCCATTACCACCTCTATTGAAATTGGGTCTCAAGATGTGTTTGAGGTAACCCCTAACGTTGAAGAGGTCATGTCTACGCCGACCAAGGGAAAGGGGAAGGGGAAGGAGAAGGGCAAGGAGTAAGGAAAGGAGAAAGGAAAGGGGAAAGCCATGAAGTGGGCTTCAGTGAAGCCACGCACCTCCCCTGCGATTGTGCATTCCCCTCGGTAGGTGCCTCAGGCATGCTCGCCTAATCCTTTGAAGTGCCCCATGACAGCCGCAGAGGAAGATCTACTGGTGGCTCTGCTCTCCTGGCTTCTAGCATATGTTAAGCCCATAAAACCCATGGTGCACACCCCTAAGAATGTCGATGTTGTCCAAGAATATCTACAAATTTCCCTTTTTCTGCATGAGGTTCCTTTGATTGGTGATATGTTTCGGAGCCTTCCCTCCATTAATTGTGATGACCACGACCTCGCAAATGAAGACGCCTTCATGGATCTAGCCCTGAATTGTATCTTGAATGAGTGTTGTATGAAAATGTGTCGAAGGTGGAACAAATGCCATGGGCACATATATTGGAGGCCTTAGGGATACTAAATTTGTTGCACCTCCCCCACTTTGGGTGATATCCAATCACTAGCCTAGTGGTGCGCCAGCTGCTGGCACTGATCCATGATGGCTGCTTGTGGATCCAACGCTGCATCCCGATCGACGCTGCGTTAATCCACAGAATCACTGGCCTACCCATGTAGGGGCCCCATCCCATGAAGGGATTCAACAAGAAATATGAGTAGAAGGTAGCAAAATAAGTGCAAGAAAAATATAAAGTGGATCGCAATAAGAGGGGCTCATTGTAGAAACCATCGCTGACCTAGGCGTGCACATGGGAACACTACTGCTTGCATGTAAAATGATGCACAAGTGTCAAGCATCAACCATTCCTGCCTATGTGATTTAATTGGCTGGACGGTGTGAGAAGGGGGTCTGCTACAACTAGTCGTAGTACCTCTGCGAGGAATTTTTAGAAAATGTGTGCGAGGCGCGGGACGAGGGGAAGGCATTCTGTTACTCATTGCTTTTTTTTTTTATCACCTTGATTGTGTGGGAGACATTTGATTATGTGGTGCTCCCTAAGCTCGTGTTGGATATTTGTGAAGGTGCGCGGTATGCGAACCTTTGGTATTTTAAGGATTCAAAGCACATTGAGGAGAAAAAGGTGTTCTAGGTGTTGTTCGATTGTGCGCTGACTGTAGCAATTCATTCCAGGCCATGCTTGTCGCTCGTGGTCTATATAAAATACAAGTGCATTGCCGAATTCCACGCCACCATGCACAATGTGCAGATCAAGGCCCGCATGTATCAAGCATGGTACAACCTTTCGTATATGTCCACGGAGGCAGAGATCGATCAACTCATTGCAACTTGGCCATCAGCATGGAAGCTTGGCTTCAAATCATCTACCTCAGTCACAGCAGGCACCTCTCGAAAGGATGCAGCCCTGCCAAGTACAGTGAAGGAGACTGAGGTGTGCTCCACGGAGAAAACCATGACCAAGGAAACCCAAAGGATGCCACCAAGGGGGTGGATCAATAATCTCAGTGGGATGTGAGGGCTGAAGGGCTTGGTGCGGAGGGTGCAGATTCCCCACGCGGAACAAAGCGCACATGTGAGCCTCCCAAAGGGCAGCGGAAGAAGCGTAAGGACGATAAGACTGGGGGGAAGTGAAGGTCACTTTAATGGAGGAAGACTTGGAGAATATCGCGGACTCTTTCACTATTGCCTTCGAAGACCAATGGGCTACCCTTGAAGATCAGCAGAAGGTCATGGTGGAAGTCTTGTATTCTAAGATGCAGGACCTTTAGTTAAAAGCATATACGCTTTAATCGATCATGAACTAGGCGAGGAAAAGTCAAGCGAGCCAACCAACCATACTTACATCCTTGGCCACAATGACCGAGAGTAGGATCTGTCGCCTCTCGGGCGCGACATTCAATGTAGTACCTCTAATCCTGTGCGAGCAAGTCCGCGCATGTTCTGCAAGCGATCTCGATGTTGCGAAATTAACGGGTAAGAAGTTACACACTCTCTACGTATTTATCTCTAGCAAGCTCCAACATATAGAAATGCGGGCGTAGCAGCAACTAAGTGAGGCTGAGAAAAAAGTTGCGGCCAAATCTACCGAAACTGCCCAATCTCGGGCAACACATATCGTGGTAGTTGCACAGCAAGCTGAATTAGAACATCTGATAGACCAGCTATGTGAAGACATGTCGGAAGTGATTCCTGCCTTCATTGTGCCATAGGCCAAGGTTGAAGGCATGGTAGCTACGTTGAAGGAATCCAAGATGAATTTACAAGCTGTCAAAGAAAACCTGGAGCAAAAAATTGTTACACTACAAGCCAAGCTGCAGCCAGAAAATCCTTCCGAGGTGCACACCCAGTGAGTCTCATTGGTCAAGGAAGCCATAAGAAGCATTTCATCACAGGTCACCAAAGGTGTAGAAATGTTAGATAATTCTATGGGTCTATAGTCCATGGTGTAGCGTGATCCCCTCCTCTGCCAGTTTAACCAGGAGTTGCACCAGAAGGAGCAACATTTTGAGCAAATGGAAGCTACCATGCCCAACCTCGTGGTTGCACAACACTTAGCACTCCTTCGTACTAGCCACGCTCTCAGATATTAAATTGAGGAGTGCCACCATGGAACTATTTGTTGGTTTGAGGGGTCTTGACCCAGGTTCGGATTTTAAGGTTTACCAACAAACCCTTGTACTATTGGCCCTTTTGGAAATGGCATGCTTGCGCAGGTCAAGGTCTCACCCAAAGTAGTATGGGAGGGTGTTCGAACTAGGTTTTCACACCCTAAGAGAGAGAAAATTAATTAAAGTGGGTCCTTTCATATCTAACAGACCTGCACTGGAGAAGCCCTAACACAGAAACCATTAACACTATATCGGTGGAATAACTTAAGTGAAGCTCATAAACCATCAGATAACATTTTAACCAAATCAAGATGACCAATCATAACCAGATCTATGCATTCATTCCTTCGTACAGTATCGCATCCACATGCGCATCATTAAATCATCAGTATTCAGCAAATAGATATAACCTTATAAATAACATAGAGCACATCCAATAACCATAACACATAAATACTCAGCTATCACAAAACAGTCTTCTCATTCATTCATATTCATATCCAACTTACAGAATCTATTTACCAACCCATGCACACAGCCAGCGTGGTCTGTACACAACAAGACTTAGGGTCTCCGCGCACATAGCTAGGAGGAGCCCTTACCCAGACAATCTAGACAACAGATCTATACAATTCATATCCAAGCTTAATCAGATTCAAAAACTTACTACTATACTTGACTTATCCATCCATTTATATCATATTAGCCTACGCTAATCTATGGTCCGCAAACTATGGTTTGCAAACTCTTGGTCTACCCTTTGACCCATTACAATTCATTGGGTGCTTTTACCCACCCCAAAGCCCTTGCGCTAGACTAAACTATTACAAAATATTACAAAATTGTACCAAAATTGTTGTTAGGGGACCCTGCTCCAACAGAGCTACATCATTACTTTTTGTAGCTTCCTCCTAAACATAAGCTCTATTCGATGCACATTTTCCCTTATTATGTGTCTAAAGCTCTGAAATAGAAATAAATGTATGATGCTAATAGATACAATGACTTTGGGATGGCCACATAGGCTCCAAGCATTCACATCGATAAATTCTCTCATCGTGCTATAGATTTGGCTTCCTCCCATGACACTTGGGAACTTCAGAAGATTCAGATTCTAGAAAAGGAAAAAAATATTTTCCATAAGCAAATCAACCTTGGTACTAGGGAAAACACCACATTTAGCATTATCTTTAAATTGATTCACTGAAAATATCTTAATATCATTGTATAGATAACTTTTTTATTGATGAGATCTTAATTTTTGCCACTGGGAAATGACTACCTTTATCTCAACCTTTGATGAAAATCACAACAACAATAATTGAGGCTTCCAAACCTACCCATTGGGTAAAAAACTTTGACATGTCATGCTCTTTCTACATAATGGATGATTTTCTACTAGGGAAACAGGATTCATAAGAGGCATATTATTAGTTGCTTGGCATATGGAGTGTTGAACTATTTGACTACGTTGACCCATAAACATCTCATAACTAAGAGGTGTTCCACTTGGTCCATCTGGAATAGCTAATGAAGCATGTGTGAGAACTATAATGCCATTGAACCAAATAGAAGCTCTAAATTTCTCAATGATGATTTTGAGCAGTGGGAGATCACTATAGTCTCTACACTGCACATCTAAGCGATCAACATAAAGGACAATATATTGAAGGAATTTCTGGATAAAATTTTTAACAGATGATAGGATTGCCTTATTTTGTGTTGATCTAAAAAAAAGACATCAATCCAGGTGTATCAACAACCCTGAACATTATACCATGAATAGTTCCAAGTCTCTCTTGAACCTTGTTTGTTACACACCGAAATGCATTAGTTGCAGACCCAACTTCATCAAAAATGGAATTAATTGTTGCACTCTTTCCTACACCTATTTTTACAAGAAGTAATATGTTACAAGTGAAGTCCAAATCCTCCTTACATGCCACCTCCAGCTCAAAATATTTTATCAATATCGTAGTTTATAAATATCAAAGATATCTGGTAGGCTTTATTTCTTGTCATTTTTCCACTATTTATTTAACAGTAATTGTCTCTCTTTTTTTGCAGATTTGTCCTGATAATGGGTCTTGCTTTAGACCCGAAACATAGACTGAAAAATGGGAACTGTGGAGATTCTGAGCTCTGATTCTAAATATCAAATATAGTTTAGTATAAAATTTATGCCTGACCATCACCGTAAACTACAAATATCATAAGCAGGATCATATCCAACATTCTCAAGAATAAAATTTAAAGTTGAATTTATAATTTTGACTACATAGCACCTTCTCTGTCTAAAATGATTTTTTAATATTCCAAAATGGAAAATACATGAATATAGCACATAAACTGGAAAATGTAGTGAAATATCAACACATCAAATAAGAGCAGATCATAGAGTCATTTTATTAGCCAATATAGCAGAAAAATGTATATAAGAGCTTGAGGGAAAAGGCACTCAAGCTAGTTCAAACAAGCCTCTAGAGACCCAATACATGAAATATGAAGAACAATTGCTATATAAGAATGTCAGAGGCTGAGAAAACATAGTTTTAGATGAAAGTACATGGATCTGCTAATATAGTGCTTATTAAATGTCCGGATCAGATATCTAGGCCCTCTAGCACATTTCCAAGACAACCAAGAAAGGGTTTCTGGAAATACTCAAAATACAAAAATGATGAAATGCATCCCTAGGGTTGAATAATGCTCTGCAACTGGATAAATTTCAAGAGGTGGCTGATATGATATGGAAATGGTTGATACTCCTTCAATAGATCTCTCGGATGAAGGGTTGCTCCCCTCACTGGAAATCTAACTCAAAAACTTGGGCACTAAGCCCTCCACTGCAACTGCTCAATAAAATAACACAGTTTCTAAAGAATATTGCATTGTGGGTGATGGCAGCAGCTTGGCCTGATGCCAGATGAAGAAATAATTCTAAGTACCCTCCTTTCTAGCCTCTCGGATGAAGGGATGCTCCCCTCGCTAGAAAACAAGCTCAGAAACTAGATCCATCAATCCTCCATTGTTAATGTCCTGCAAAACAACACAATCCTAAAGGAGACTACACTATGGATAATGTATGAAGCTTGGCCTGATTCCAGATGGTGGAAATGTAGCTCAATGAACCTATCTTGAGTGGTCACTCTAATTCCCCCGAGGATGAGGGTGGGATTCCCACTCAGAAACACCCTTATGCTAAATAGCACAGCAGACTCCGCTAAACAATTGAAGTGTGCAGAAAGTCATAAAAGACCAAGACATAAAAAATAATCAGAATGCCCTTTATGGCTTCCATCCCCTTCCTTATATGCTTTGTGAGTTTCCTCACCCTCGGTCCCACTCATTAAAGTTACTACTCTCATGCGTACACTCCTCCATCATTAACTCTCCACTACCTCCATGACAACGTTGTTGAATTGGTCAACTTTGACCCTGTCCACATGCTTTAGCCCCTATTCACACCTAAAAGTGACTTATTCAGCTGATACAATGATCCACATTCACATTAGAAGTGGTTTTATTCCTACTAAAGATATTTACAGGTCCCTTTACCCACGTATTCATCTATCTAATTAGCAAAGGCAAAAATTAATATTCCAACTAGCTTAAAGATAATTATGAATATTACAGTCCTCCCCTCCCAAATGTTTCTTGTCCTTAAGAAACTACAAGGATTGGTACTACAAAATCTCCTCTCCTTCCCCTGTAGCATCATCATCTGATAAAATCATCCACTGAACCATATTCTCTCCAATCAATTTGTCCCTTAGTTGTTTCTCCCAAGTGTGCAAGCTAGCCTTTGGTGGTAAAACCAAATGGATCTCACCATAAAGAAGTGAAAGATCCATGGAGGAAACTACATGATGTCTAAGGGCCCTCTTGAGGCATGAGATATGAGAAATTTTGGGGATATTAATCCGAATGAGAAGCTCCAATCCATATGCTACTCTCCCAACAATATGGATCACCATGTGTGGCCCATAGAAAAGCTCATCAATCCCCTACTTCTGCAATGTAGAGGAGTTGTATGGCTGAAAATGATAGACCAAATTGTCCACCCCACACTGTCTCTCTCTCCATTTATGATATGTGTAGGACTCCTGCTATTCTTGGGCCACAACAATGTTGTCAAGAGATGGGAATACATCCTGACTCTCTAGGATCCAATATTTGGTTCTAGGAACCTTGCTTGCCCAAGCCATTCCACATATAGTGAATAGAACATCATCACCATATGGAACCAAAAGGAGAAATATACTGAGTGCCGTATAAAATGTCAAGTGGTGAAAATAGTTCCCCAAGTGGAACAAGCGTAGTTTGGCTCCTTGTTTCCCCTAAACATAATGTGGAAAGTAGCTTCCCAACCACTTTCTTATTGTGTCCACCTGCTCATCTACTTTGAGGTTGTAAATGGCATTGGGTGTCAACTGAGTATACACAAAATAGAAAAATACTTGCCCAAATCCATACAAGAAGTGGCTATCTCCATCATTGATTTTGGTGTTAAAAAGACCGTGAAGTCCAAAGATAGGCTTTCCCTCTTGTGGAGCAATGCACTGTATATAAATGAAAAAGGAATGCAAATACTTTGTTAGATGATCAATAAGTACAAAGACACAACTCTTATCATGTACTTTGGTAAGCTGGTGATGAGGTCCATAGATGAACTCTCCCATCTATCTCACAGTCCCATCTGTCTCACAGAAAAGTGAGTGACTGTAAAAACCTTGCAGGATGGTTGTTTTCCTCCTCAGTCTCCAAGAAAACTACACATCCCCTGACATGCTCAATGCCAAAGCCACAAGCTGGAATACTTCCACTCCACCTTTGTGTTCCTCCTTGCATCTTCTTTTTCTCAAGAAAATATTGAAGTTTATGGTGGTTAATCTTCAAATGGAAGCTATTGCTCCTCCAAAACTTCCTGAGTTTGGAAAATGCATGTATGAGTGCCAACAACCCCTTACCATATAGGGAAGGCTCCTTCCTGTATGGAAACATCTCCTGACTTTCAAAGGCCAAAATTGTGCCATCATCCACTCCTGAAACATCATTCAGGGTATCGAAGAAAGTCAGCCCATAATCTCCCAAGAGTAACAAAAACAACAATGAATCTCGTTGCCACCTCATATCATCATCATACAAGCCATGGAGCAACAGAATAAATATTGACATGTAGAATGTCACATCAGCCCAACATAACCAAACTCCCTGCTTCCACATCATGTGAGAGCCATGCCATGTCCCAAACAATAACACACCCATTGACATAGGATATGTCATGTGATTTCCAAACTCTCTCAAGAGTAGCCAGTGCATCCATGCCTCCTATTGCCTTGTGTCATAGATCTGTAAGTAGCTCACCAAACACTTGCTCATCATTCTCACCCATCCATCCAACTATGGGTGACTCCTATCATGCTCTAATTTGGTATCAACCCAATGGAAAATACCACCCTCCCCAATCTGATGGCTATCTTTGCACTCCATGATAGGCTGAAGTGCAACCTCCTAGAGATATCTCCATGAGGACCTCTCATCAATGATCCAGTAGAACCCATAAGGTTCCAAATATGTTGTAGGAAAGAGCTTCTCTTTGAGTTGTGAGGTGTTCATCAAGAAAGATCTATCATAATAATGGAAGATATTATCCATCACAAGATGTCTATAATCGACCATCTTCCCATCCAATGCTTCATAAGTGAAGAATTCATTGGAATTATCCAATAATATTTTGGCCCCCAACTCATCACTACTCCTCAGTGACTGTACATAGGGGGGGCTCTCATCCCATGTGCGTGGATGCTTTGAATTGTACATGCGCAGAATGTGTACAATCATTCTGTTGACGACCTCTGTCTGGCCATCTGTTTGGGGATGGAAAGTTGTGGACTTGGTGAGCTTGGTGTCCAGCGTTGACAAGAGGCTGGACCAAAATGTACTGAGGAACCTGCTATCCCGATCTGATATGATAGACTGTGGGATCCCAAAGTGCACCCACACTCGTTCAAAGAAGAGTTTAGTAGTGGCTTTTGTTGTGATATTCTTCTTGCAGGCCACCATAATGGTCATCTTCGAGAATCTGTCAACGACCATGAAAACACAATCATTTCCGTGCTTAGTAGAAGGCAGGCCCGACATGTAATCCATGGAGATGGATTCCCAAGGTCGACTAGGGGTAGGTAGCAGAGTATATAGGCCTTGCTTCTTGATGGTCGGTTTGTTAATGGCACAAGCAGTGCAGGATCTAAGGTGCTTCCTGGAGTGTACCTTAAGGAAGGAGATTTAAGGAAGGAGATCACTCCACAAGCCATATGCTTGCCCATACAATAATCCTTGACATCTCTCAATGGAGAGTCTCTAGCCTCTATATAGGTTTCATACATGCAATACCATGGGTAGTTACCATGGGTCTCTCAATACCATACATCCAATACAATGGGCTTATCACTTTATTCCCTAGCTACATGTGGTCCCTTACATAATGTGGCTTAACCACTTTATTTATTAACTGTGGCCCATTTATTTATCATTCTTATATTATTACATCATATTACTCCCTTGGGTACCTCCCTTTGTACCCAATATTATCCCCTCTAGGTACACTACACTTCCTGACATCCTTTCGAAGGTTTAGCCAATAGAAATACTTTTGTAGTACTGCTACTATTTTCTCGACCCTGAAATTCCCAGTGACTCGACTGTAGTGTGCTTCCCATATCATCTTGGAATGCTCGCTTGAAGGAACACAAAAGTGTCCCATGTGACATAAAAGTGCATCTTGGAGGTTAAAATTTGGAACTTGCATATCCCCCAAGAGTGCCTTGTATGTGTGGCCGAACTCTGAGTCGCTCTCTTAGAGAAGTGGCCAATCAGAAGTCTCATGCCCACAAGAGTTGAGAATGGTGGTGAGTGCCATGATTCGTGGTCAGCTGAGGCAGTCTGCAACATTATTGGAGCTACCCTTCTTGTACTTGATGTTCAAATGAAACTGTTGTAGATATGTGGGCCACTTTTGATGGCAATCATTCTGCAACTTCCCTTGTGTTTGTATGACCTGCAGGGGCTGGTGGTCTGTGTGGATGATTTTTTCCTTCCCCAAAATGTAATGCTTCCATTGTCAACAAGCTTGCACAATGGAATACATTTCTTTTTCATAAGTGGGATACTTGTGAACTGTGTCAGACAATGTCTCACTGTGATATGCCACTGGATGTCCCTGTTAAGTAATAACTGCCCCAATAGCATAGTTAGAGGCATCTATCTCGATCTCAAATGGTTGTTGCAAGTTTGGTAATGTGAGCACTGGGGCAAAATAGAGGCAATTTTTCAATTCTGTGAACGCCTTCTGTTGAGATTCCGACCAAAATAATTTTTCTCTCGCTCCTCCCTTGGTGACTTGACTCAAGGGCCAAGTGATATGAGAGAATCCCAACACGAACCTACGGTAGAAATTAGCAAGACCCAGAAAGTTGCGAAGCTCTATTATAGTGGTTGGGGCTGGCCAATCCCAAATGACTTGGATCTTGGTTAGATCCACATGCACCCCCCTTTCATCAATAATGTATCCAAGATATTGAACCTGGGTCATGCCGAAAGTGCACTTCTCCAAATTGGCACACAACTTGTGTTGTCGCAGTGTTTGGAGGACTTGTCGGATGTGGTGGAGGTGCTTTTCCCAAGTCTGGCTGAAGATTAGAATGTCATCTAAGTACACCACTACAAATGAGTTGGTGAATGGCCGCAAGATGTCATTCATCAACCTCATGAAGGTTGCGGGAGCATTCGTCAACTCGAAAGGCATGACCAGCCATTCGAAAAGGCCTTCCTTGGCTTTGAAGGCAGTCTTCCACACATCGGAGGGTTTGGTTGGTACCTGGTGATACCCAGACTTCAAGTCGATCTTGCTGAAATATTTTGCCCGTTTGAGTTGGTCCAAAAGGTCATCAATCCATGGGATCAGGTGCCTATTCTAGACAGTGATCTTGTTCAGCGCTCGATAGTCAATACAGAGTCTCCACGTCCCATCCTTCTTCTGTACCAACACGATCGAGCTCCCACAGGGCGATGAACTTGGTTGAATGTTACCTTTCTGCAGCAGCTCTTGAATCTACCTCTTGATTTCATCGTTCTCCAAAACAGAGCGCCAATAGATCGGTCCATTGGGTAGCGGTGCACCTAGGGTCAGATCAATCGGGTGCTTGACCTGACATTGTAGAGGAACCCCTGTGGGTGAGGTGAAGATGTCCTAGTACTCCTCCACAACCTTGTCCATTTGTTGTTGTCATGCAGAGGAGCCCTGTCTAGAGGTCGTGGCCATAGTCTTCTTCTTGCCCTGGGGTCAGATCATTAGGAAAACGAATTTCTTGGTTTGGAAAATGAGCTTACTGCATTGTTTTGCAGTAACCAAAGAGATAGCAGCAGGAGGTGGTACCTCTAGTATTCTGTACAACTTATTTCCCAAAGTAACAATAACAGTGCGAGGCCGAGACTCATACACAACATGACACTTCCACAAGTATGGTTGTCCTAATAATACATCAGAAACATCAATAGGAGCAATGTCACATAATACCTCATCTGTGAAGGGCTTGATGCTATATGGAAGGTAGCACTACTAGCTAACACGAAGATCTCGTCCTAGGTGAAGCCACCTGATGGTTTATGGATGTGGGTGAGCTGTGATCGGCAAGCCCAACCGCTTCACGGCATCTGCTGAAATGAGGTTATTTTGGCTCCCATTATCGACAATGAACTGTATCAGGGAGCCCTTTACCCACATCTGGGAGTGGAAGAGACGTTCCTCCTCCTCTAGATCTTTCGGTTCCTCCTTATGGATCTTCGTAGTGGCAACAGTGGCGTTGGGATCCGCATCAATAATTTGTTTCCCTTTGTCATTCCCCTTGTCAGGTTCTGATTCAGAGTCGTAGCATGCATCTGACTCAGAAGCCCTCATCTCAGCCACCAGCGACTGCTTGGCCCGACACTCACTTGTGTTGTGAGTGGAGCTCTTATGGAACTCACACCACTTCCTTGTGTCCTTCTTTGGCTTTGCGGTGTTGTTCTTTGCTTATGGCTTTGACAAGTTATCTTGAGCTTCCATGCCTTGGCCGTGTCCTTTTTTTCTGCGGTTTGGGAGCACCTTTCCCTTGCTTTTGATTCGCAGATCCAATGTCTCGTTTCTTCTGTTTGAATTTCTGCTCAATCTTGGCAGCATACCGGTATGCCGTACCAAGTGAGGAGATGTCGAGGAACTCCATTTCCTCCTGAATATATCTGTGCAGAAAACCGCGATACTCTAGCACCAGATTTTTCTCTGAATCTTTGATACCCAACTTTGTGTGCAGGGTATGGAACAGACTCGTCAACTCATGCACATCTTGATCCCTTTGTTTTCGTAGCGTGGTCCATTGTATGTACTTGTCCTCATAGCTCCCCACAGGATAGTATTGTTCCTTGATGGCGTCTCGGAAATAATTCCAAGTGGGTACGGCCGAGAACAGAGAGAGTTCTGTATCGTCCTTTTTCTCACAGTAGGTTTCCCACCAGTCCTTGACATGGGGGGCAGCTTTGAGGAGTGCAAAAATAATCTTCTCCTGGTCGGAAAAATCATGAACCGAGAAATATCCTTCTAATAGATTCAACCATCTATCTACGACATCTACATCTATTTGACCCTCAAGTATGGGAATGTAAAAATTTACTTGTACCTTAAAGGGAGTCGCACCTCCAGAGTGGCTGCTAGATGCAGATGCACCGTCAGTGGGCAGCTGTTGAAGGATCTGGGCAAAGTTATCCATCATCACGTTCCTCTTTTTTTCGAGGGCCTCCTCGAGCAATATTTTGATAGGATCTCCTACTCTTTCATCTTTATTTTCGTCCCCAATGGGCGTCCGTTGGGGTTTGTGAGACTGATCTTGCAAAGGTTCCACTAGATTGAGCCCTAACTCCTTATACCCCAACCTTGTTGGGGACATGCAAAGAAGGATCGAGAAAAAGTAGACCGCTCTGATACCACTGATCCGGATTTATGTAGGAACGCAACAAAATACAGAAATAACCATAAACATAAAGATGTAGCGAAATAAGGCTTCATTTCATTAATATCAAATAAAATAAATATGCTTACAAACATAATGGAAATAAAATAGCTAGGGTGCTGGTAGCGAATCTCTGAGAAGAGATGTGGTGGCTACAGACCTCTGAATTGTGTTACAATGAGGCTCGAGGGCCTATTTATTATGGAGAAACAATGGAGAACTCTAAACGTCCAAATACCTAACCCTAGGAGATGAAGCGCCAAAACTATGGGCCCCGTTTGGGTAAATTGGTGTTTCAACTTCCCGGGGACGTAACTTTGGCATACTATCTCTATTTGACGCACATAATACATCATTAGAAAGATCTATCTGAGGATTGCAAATGTCTCCATGAATATCAATTTCGGAACAGAATCATATTCTCTAGACAAACGATGCCCAAAAAATTTCGTTTAGGGCCTCAAAACGGCTCTGGAAGTTCAGGACCCGAAAAATTGCTAAAAATAGTAAGTTGTGCCAAAACTGAAAAATTGAAAGAGACAATGGTGGGGCCCTAAGTGGAATAGGCAAATGACCACCAATATCCACCTAGATCAGTGACAATGCTGTTGATCTCCATGATGGTGCATCTGCTATCTCATGGCCATACACAATGTTGAACTCATAGCCCAGAATTGTATTGGTTATGAATATGCTCATCCTATCCTCTGAAACTCCATACTTCAACACAAAGTGTTGTGTGTAGCTCAACAATGAAAAATTTGGATGGATATACATCTCCTCCTTAAGCAAGTCAAGGGACCTCTGCGCAATGATAGTTTGTTGCTCCATATCAGCAAGGTGCTCTAATCCTTGGTTATGCAATTGTCTTGATGGCATGTCCCCACAAATCTCAAGTTGAGGTACTGAAATAATATGGGATGGAGATGTGTGCAAACCTTAGATAAGAGGATACTTGGGAACATCTTGCAAAGCTGCAAGGGTTCCTTCAACCGGTGTAATGGCTTCTCCAACTGTTGGTGGTGATGATGGCTGCTCCTCTTCTAATGCGCCATCGCCGGTATCTACCTCTTCTTCCTCATGCATCTCCTGAATCATGCATGTGACTCCCTATGTCAAGAGCTTAATACCATATTGCAAATATGCAAGTGTTCCTTCTCTTAATGCAAGTACTTCTACAGTTGGTGGTGGTGGAAGTTGCTCCTCTTCCGGAGTGATAATGCTGACATCTTCCCTTGGCTCCTCATGTGCTTTCTCATCAATGTTGGGAAATGTCTCAATGGGAATTACCTTCAGTTTTATTCTATCAAACTTCTTGGTCATACTTTGAGTAAAATCTGCATAAGAAGTCACCCTTGCATGTTTCAAATGGCCGAACCACCAATCCTTTGCTTCACCCTCAAGGTGCAACGCTGCAATCTCAACAGCTTCTCTTTCTGCTACTGAATGTAGCAGGAAGAATGCATCTAACTTCTTCCACCACGCCTTTGTTGTGCTTTTGGTTGACCCATCAAATGTAGACAAAAATAATCTATTATGCCTTTTTCTTCTATTGTTGCTGCAGGATCTTCATTCTTCTTTGAGCTGGAAATTTTTTTTGAGAGTTAGATTCTCCTTGAATGCTCTAGACTGAGATTTTTACTCTTTGAGATAATCGCTTAGAGCCTCATGATCTAAGTTTCCTGCATCTCCATCCCATTCACCTTCCTCTTCAAAGAAAGTGGACATAGTATAATATTGTGGAGCTCTTTGCATTATCGGTTTCTCCTCTTGCTGATAGGAAGTGCTTGGACCTTCCTCATCCTGAAACTTTCTTGAGGTCTCTTTTTGCCTCTCCCTTCTCATTTGTTTGACTTATTTCGAGAGATCCTGCATAGATCTAAAGAGAAGCGTGCCAAAACTTAATCCCTCTGCCATTATGGATCTGTTATTTCTGCTTCTTCTTCTGGTGTCATAAGATGTATTTCCCACGCGCTGAGCCAAAGATCATGCTCTGATACCAATGTAATATTCCAAAATGGAAAAGATAGGAATATAGCACATAAACTAGAAAATGCAGTGAAATATCAACACATCAAATAAGAGCAGATCATAGAGCCATTTTATTATCCAATATAGCAGAAAATGTATACAAGAGCTTGAGGGAAAAGACACTCAAGCTAGACCAAACAAGCCTCTAGAGACCCAATACATGAAATGTGAAGAACAACTACTATATAAGAATGTCGGAGGCTAAGACAGTGTAGTCTTGAAGGCGGGTAACTATTGTTGTAGATGAAAGTACATGGATCTACTAATATATTTATTAGAACATGTTGGGATCAGATATCTAGGCCCTCTAGCACATTTCCATGACAACCCAGAAAAGGTTTCCGGAAATACTCAAAATACAAAAATGATAAAATGCAGCCCTAGGGCTAAATAACGCTCTGCAACTGGATAATCGTCAAGAGGTGGCTGATCTAATATGGA